>JAESHU010000077.1:0-104623 GCA_017639245.1 Myiopsitta monachus | reverse complement strand
CCCACAGATGAAGAGCCAGGACAGAAGGAAGCTGCTGGATCTCTTCCCTGCAGAGCATCTTTTAGAACGGTGCCTCTAGTATTGCTGGCACTCCTTGCTTTCTCATCTGAAAGAAGTCTTCAGCACATCTTTGGTGCCTGCTAACAGCTTTGCTGAAGCCGGTTTGTGATGCACGAATGATTGGCCTCTGCTCACACAGGTGAAGAGCCAGGACAGAAGGAAGCTGCTGGATCTCTTCCGTAGCAGAGCATCTTTTAGAACGGTGCCTCTAGTATTGCTGGCACTCCTTGCTTTCTCATCTGAAAGAACTCTTCAGCACATCTTTGGTGCCTGCTAACAGCTTTGCTGAAGCCGGTTTGTGATGCACGAATGATTGGCCTCTGCTCACACAGATGAAGAGCCAGGACAGAAGGAAGCTGCTGCATCTCTTCCGTGCAGAGCATCTTTTAGAACGGTGCCTCTAGTATTGCTGGCACTCCTTGCTTTCTCATCTGAAAGAACTCTTCAGCACATCTTTGGTGCCTGCTAACAGCTTTGCTGAAGCCGGTTTGTGATGCACGAATGATTGGCCTCTGCTCCCACAGATGAAGAGCCAGGACAGAAGGAAGCTGCTGGATCTCTTCCGTGCAGAGCATCGTTTAGAAAGGTGCCTCTAGTATTGCTGGCACTCCTTGCTTTCTCATCTGAAAGAACTCTTCAGCACATCTTTGGTGCCTGCTAACAGCTTTGCTGAAGCCGGTTTGTGATGCACGAATGATTGGCCTCTGCTCCCACAGATGAAGAGCCAGGACAGAAGGAAGCTGCTGGATCTCTTCCGTGCAGAGCATCTTTTAGAACGGTGCCTCTAGTATTGCTGGCACTCCTTGCTTTCTCATCTGAAAGAAGTCTTCAGCACATCTTTGGTGCCTGCTAACAGCTTTGCTGAAACCTGTTTGTGATGCACGAATGATTGGCCTCTGCTCACACAGATGAAGAGCCAGGACAGAAGGAAGCTGCTGGATCTCTTCCCTGCAGAGCATCTTTTAGAACGGTGCCTCTAGTATTGCTGGCACTCCTTGCTTTCTCATCTGAAAGAACTCTTCAGCACATCTTTGGTGCCTGCTAACAGCTTTGCTGAAGCCGGTTTGTGATGCACGAATGATTGGCCTCTGCTCACACAGGTGAAGAGCCAGGACAGAAGGAAGCTGCTGGATCTCTTCCGTGCAGAGCATCTTTTCGAACGGTGCCTCTAGTATTGCTGGCACTCCTTGCTTTCTCTTCTGAAATCCATTAGTTTACAAATCAGGGTAGCGCCCCTCGCAATTCTGAGGCTGTTAGTCGTGCAGGAATGATTGGCCTCTGCTCCCACAGATGAAGAGCCAGGACAGAAGGAAGCTGCTGGATCTCTTCCCTGCAGAGCATCTTTTAGAACGGTGCCTCTAGTATTGCTGGCACTCCTTGCTTTCTCATCTGAAAGAACTCTTCAGCACATCTTTGGTGCCTGCTAACAGCTTTGCTGAAGCCGGTTTGTGATGCACGAATGATTGGCCTCTGCTCCCACAGATGAAGAGCCAGGACAGAAGGAAGCTGCTGGATCTCTTCCCTGCAGAGCATCTTTTAGAACGGTGCCTCTAGTATTGCTGGCACTCCTTGCTTTCTCATCTGAAAGAACTCTTCAGCACATCTTTGGTGCCTGCTAACAGCTTTGCTGAAGCCGGTTTGTGATGCACGAATGATTGGCCTCTGCTCACACAGGTGAAGAGCCAGGACAGAAGGAAGCTGCTGGATCTCTTCCGTGCAGAGCATCTTTTCGAACGGTGCCTCTAGTATTGCTGGCACTCCTTGTTTTCTCTTCTGAAATCCATTAGTTTACAAATCAGGGTAGCGCCCCTCGCAATTCTGAGGCTGTTAGTCGTGCAGGAATGATTGGCCTCTGCTCCCACAGATGAAGAGCCAGGACAGAAGGAAGCTGCTGGATCTCTTCCCTGCAGAGCATCTTTTAGAACGGTGCCTCTAGTATTGCTGGCACTCCTTGCTTTCTCATCTGAAAGAACTCTTCAGCACATCTTTGGTGCCTGCTAACAGCTTTGCTGAAGCCGGTTTGTGATGCACGAATGATTGGCCTCTGCTCACACAGATGAAGAGCCAGGACAGAAGGAAGCTGCTGGATCTCTTCCCTGCAGAGCATCTTTTAGAACGGTGCCTCTAGTATTGCTGGCACTCCTTGCTTTCTCATCTGAAAGAAGTCTTCAGCACATCTTTGGTGCCTGCTAACAGCTTTGCTGAAGCCGGTTTGTGATGCACGAATGATTGGCCTCTGCTCACACAGGTGAAGAGCCAGGACAGAAGGAAGCTGCTGGATCTCTTCCGTACAGAGCATCTTTTAGAACGGTGCCTCTAGTATTGCTGGCACTCCTTGCTTTCTCATCTGAAAGAACTCTTCAGCACATCTTGGTGCCTGCTAACAGCTTTGCTGAAGCCGGTTTGTGATGCACGAATGATTGGCCTCTGCTCACACAGATGAAGAGCCAGGACAGAAGGAAGCTGCTGGATCTCTTCCGTGCAGAGCATCTTTTAGAACGGTGCCTCTAGTATTGCTGGCGCTCCTTGCTTTCTCATCTGAAAGAACTCTTCAGCACATCTTTGGTGCCTGCTAACAGCTTTGCTGAAGCCGGTTTGTGATGCACGAATGATTGGCCTCTGCTCCCACAGATGAAGAGCCAGGACAGAAGGAAGCTGCTGGATCTCTTCCGTGCAGAGCATCGTTTAGAAAGGTGCCTCTAGTATTGCTGGCACTCCTTGCTTTCTCATCTGAAAGAACTCTTCAGCACATCTTTGGTGCCTGCTAACAGCTTTGCTGAAGCCGGTTTGTGATGCACGAATGATTGGCCTCTGCTCCCACAGATGAAGAGCCAGGACAGAAGGAAGCTGCTGGATCTCTTCCATGCAGAGCATCTTTTAGAACGGTGCCTCTAGTATTGCTGGCACTCCTTGCTTACTCATCTGAAAGAAGTCTTCAGCACATCTTTGGTGCCTGCTAACAGCTTTGCTGAAACCTGTTTGTGATGCACGAATGATTGGCCTCTGCTCACACAGATGAAGAGCCAGGACAGAAGGAAGCTGCTGGATCTCTTCCCTGCAGAGCATCTTTTAGAACGGTGCCTCTAGTATTGCTGGCACTCCTTGCTTTCTCATCTGAAAGAACTCTTCAGCACATCTTTGGTGCCTGCTAACAGCTTTGCTGAAACTGGTTTGTGATGCACGAATGATTGGACTCTGCTCACACAGATGAAGAGCCAGGACAGAAGGAAGCTGCTGGATCTCTTCCGTACAGAGCATCTTTTCGAACGGTGCCTCTAGTATTGCTGGCACTCCTTGCTTTCTCTTCTGAAATCCATTAGTTTACAAATCAGGGTAGCGCCCCTCGCAATTCTGAGGCTGTTAGTCGTGCAGGAATGATTGGCCTCTGCTCCCACAGATGAAGAGCCAGGACAGAAGGAAGCTGCTGGATCTCTTCCCTGCAGAGCATCTTTTAGAACGGTGCCTCTAGTATTGCTGGCACTCCTTGCTTTCTCATCTGAAAGAACTCTTCAGCACATCTTTGGTGCCTGCTAACAGCTTTGCTGAAGCCGGTTTGTGATGCACGAATGATTGGCCTCTGCTCCCACAGATGAAGAGCCAGGACAGAAGGAAGCTGCTGGATCTCTTCCCTGCAGAGCATCGTTTAGAACGGTGCCTCTAGTATTGCTGGCACTCCTTGCTTTCTCATCTGAAAGAACTCTTCAGCACATCTTTGGTGCCTGCTAACAGCTTTGCTGAAGCCGGTTTGTGATGCACGAATGATTGGTCTCTGCTCATGAAGGTGAAGAGCCAGGACAGAAGGAAGCTGCTGGATCTCTTCCCTGCAGAGCATCTTTTAGAACGGTGCCTCTAGTATTGCTGGCACTCCTTGCTTTCTCATCTGAAAGAAGTCTTCAGCACATCTTTGGTGCCTGCTAACAGCTTTGCTGAAGCCGGTTTGTGATGCACGAATGATTGGCCTCTGCTCATGAAGGTGAAGAGCCAGGACAGAAGGAAGCTGCTGGATCTCTTCCGTGCAGAGCCTCTTTTAGAACGGTGCCTCTAGTATTGCTGGCACTCCTTGCTTTCTCATCTGAAAGAACTCTTCAGCACATCTTTGGTGCCTGCTAACAGCTTTGCTGAAGCTGGTTTGTGATGCACGAATGATTGGCCTCTGCTAACACAGGTGAACAGCCAGGACAGAAGGAAGCTGCTGGATCTCTTCCGTACAGAGCATCTTTTAGAACGGTGCCTCTAGTATTGCTGGCACTCCATGTTTTCTCTTCTGAAATCCATTAGTTTACAAATCAGGGTAGCGCCCCTCGCAATTCTGAGGCTGTTAGTCGTGCAGGAATGATTGGCCTCTGCTCCCACAGATGAAGAGCCAGGACAGAAGGAAGCTGCTGGATCTCTTCCCTGCAGAGCATCTTTTAGAACAGTGCCTCTAGTATTGCTGGCACTCCTTGCTTTCTCATCTGAAAGAACTCTTCAGCACATCTTTGGTGCCTGCTAACAGCTTTGCTGAAGCCGGTTTGTGATGCACGAATGATTGGCCTCTGCTCACACAGATGAAGTGCCAGGACAGAAGGAAGCTGCTGTATCTCTTCCACTGCAGAGCATCTTTTAGAACGGTGCCTCTAGTATTGCTGGCACTCCTTGTTTTCTCTTCTGAAATCCATTAGTTTACAAATCAGGGTAGCGCCCCTCGCAATTCTGAGGCTGTTAGTCGTGCAGGAATGATTGGCCTCTGCTCCCACAGATGAAGAGCCAGGACAGAAGGAAGCTGCTGGATCTCTTCCCTGCAGAGCATCTTTTAGAACGGTGCCTCTAGTATTGCTGGCACTCCTTGCTTTCTCATCTGAAAGAACTCTTCAGCACATCTTTGGTGCCTGCTAACAGCTTTGCTGAAGCTGGTTTGTGATGCACGAATGATTGGCCTCTGCTCACACAGGTGAAGAGCCAGGACAGAAGGAAGCTGCTGGATCTCTTCCGTACAGAGCATCTTTTAGAACGGTGCCTCTAGTATTGCTGGCACTCCATGTTTTCTCTTCTGAAATCCATTAGTTTACAAATCAGGGTAGCGCCCCTCGCAATTCTGAGGCTGTTAGTCGTGCAGGAATGATTGGCCTCTGCTCCCACAGATGAAGAGCCAGGACAGAAGGAAGCTGCTGGATCTCTTCCCTGCAGAGCATCTTTTAGAACAGGTGCCTCTAGTATTGCTGGCACTCCTTGCTTTCTCATCTGAAAGAACTCTTCAGCACATCTTTGGTGCCTGCTAACAGCTTTGCTGAAGCCGGTTTGTGATGCGCGAATGATTGGCCTCTGCTCACACAGATGAAGAGCCAGGACAGAAGGAAGCTGCTGGATCTCTTCCGTACAGAGCATCTTTTCGAACGGTGCCTCTAGTATTGCTGGCACTCCTTGTTTTCTCTTCTGAAATCCATTAGTTTAGCAAATCAGGGTAGCGCCGCTCGCAATTCTGAGGCTGTTAGTCGTGCAGGAATGATTGGCCTCTGCTCCCACTGATGAAGAGCCAGGACAGAAGGAAGCTGCTGGATCTCTTCCCTGCAGAGCATCTTTTAGAACGGTGCCTCTAGTATTGCTGGCACTCCTTGCTTTCTCATCTGAAAGAAGTCTTCAGCACATCTTTGGTGCCTGCTAACAGCTTTGCTGAAGCCGGTTTGTGATGCACGAATGATTGGCCTCTGCTCATGAAGGTGAAGAGCCAGGACAGAAGGAAGCTGCTGGATCTCTTCCCTGCAGAGCATCTTTTAGAACGGTGCCTCTAGTATTGCTGGCACTCCTTGCTTTCTCATCTGAAAGAACTCTTCAGCACATCTTTGGTGCCTGCTAAACGCTTTGCTGAAGCCGGTTTGTGATGCACGAATGCTTGGCCTCTGCTCACACAGATGAAGTGCCAGGACAGAAGGAAGCTGCTGTATCTCTTCCACGCAGAGCATCTTTTAGAACGGTGCCTCTAGTATTGCTGGCACTCCTTGTTTTCTCTTCTGAAATCCATTAGTTTACAAATCAGGGTAGCGCCCCTCGCAATTCTGAGGCTGTTAGTCGTGCAGGAATGATTGGCCTCTGCTCCCACAGATGAAGAGCCAGGACAGAAGGAAGCTGCTGGATCTCTTCCGTGCAGAGCATCTTTTAGAACGGTGCCTCTAGTATTGCTGGCACTCCTTGCTTTCTCATCTGAAAGAACTCTTCAGCACATCTTTGGTGCCTGCTAACAGCTTTGCTGAAGCCGGTTTGTGATGCACGAATGATTGGCCTCTGCTCCCACAGATGAAGAGCCAGGACAGAAGGAAGCTGCTGGATCTCTTCCGTGCAGAGCATCGTTTAGAACGGTGCCTCTAGTATTGCTGGCACTCCTTGCTTTCTCATCTGAAAGAACTCTTCAGCACATCTTTGGTGCCTGCTAACAGCTTTGCTGAAGCCGGTTTGTGATGCACGAATGATTGGCCTCTGCTCATGAAGGTGAAGAGCCAGGACAGAAGGAAGCTGCTGGATCTCTTCCGTACAGAGCATCTTTTAGAACGGTGCCTCTAGTATTGCTGGCACTCCATTGTTTTCTCTTCTGAAATCCATTAGTTTACAAATCAGGGTAGCGCCCCTCGCAATTCTGAGGCTGTTAGTCGTGCAGGAATGACTTGGCCTCTGCTCCCACAGATGAAGAGCCAGGACAGAAGGAAGCTGCTGGATCTCTTCCGTGCAGAGCATCTTTTAGAACGGTGCCTCTAGTATTGCTGGCACTCCTTGCTTTCTCATCTGAAAGAACTCTTCAGCACATCTTTGGTGCCTGCTAACAGCTTTGCTGAAGCCGGTTTGTGATGCACGAATGATTGGCCTCTGCTCCCACAGATGAAGAGCCAGGACAGAAGGAAGCTGCTGGATCTCTTCCGTGCAGAGCATCTTTTAGAACGGTGCCTCTAGTATTGCTGGCACTCCTTGCTTTCTCATCTGAAAGAACTCTTCAGCACATCTTTGGTGCCTGCTAACAGCTTTGCTGAAGCTGGTTTGTGATGCACGAATGATTGGCCTCTGCTAACACAGGTGAACAGCCAGGACAGAAGGAAGCTGCTGGATCTCTTCCGTACAGAGCATCTTTTAGAACGGTGCCTCTAGTATTGCTGGCACTCCATGTTTTCTCTTCTGAAATCCATTAGTTTACAAATCAGGGTAGCGCCCCTCGCAATTCTGAGGCTGTTAGTCGTGCAGGAATGATTGGCCTCTGCTCTCACAGATGAAGAGCCAGGACAGAAGGAAGCTGCTGGATCTCTTCCCTGCAGAGCATCTTTTAGAACAGTGCCTCTAGTATTGCTGGCACTCCTTGCTTTCTCATCTGAAAGAACTCTTCAGCACATCTTTGGTGCCTGCTAACAGCTTTGCTGAAGCCGGTTTGTGATGCGCGAATGATTGGACTCTGCTCACACAGATGAAGAGCCAGGACAGAAGGAAGCTGCTGGATCTCTTCCGTACAGAGCATCTTTTCGAACGGTGCCTCTAGTATTGCTGGCACTCCTTGTTTTCTCTTCTGAAATCCATTAGTTTACAAATCAGGGTAGCGCCGCTCGCAATTCTGAGGCTGTTAGTCGTGCAGGAATGATTGGCCTCTGCTCCCACTGATGAAGAGCCAGGACAGAAGGAAGCTGCTGGATCTCTTCCGTGCAGAGCATCTTTTAGAACGGTGCCTCTAGTATTGCTGGCACTCCTTGCTTTCTCATCTGAAAGAACTCTTCAGCACATCTTTGGTGCCTGCTAACAGCTTTGCTGAAGCCGGTTTGTGATGCACGAATGATTGGCCTCTGCTCATGAAGGTGAAGAGCCAGGACAGAAGGAAGCTGCTGGATCTCTTCCCTGCAGAGCATCTTTTAAAACGGTGCCTCTAGTATTGCTGGCATTCCTTGCTTTCTCATCTGAAAGAACTCTTCAGCACATCTTTGGTGCCTGCTAAACGCTTTGCTGAAGCCGGTTTGTGATGCACGAATGCTTGGCCTCTGCTCACACAGATGAAGTGCCAGGACAGAAGGAAGCTGCTGTATCTCTTCCACGCAGAGCATCTTTTAGAACGGTGCCTCTAGTATTGCTGGCACTCCTTGTTTTCTCTTCTGAAATCCATTAGTTTACAAATCAGGGTAGCGCCCCTCGCAATTCTGAGGCTGTTAGTCGTGCAGGAATGATTGGCCTCTGCTCCCACAGATGAAGAGCCAGGACAGAAGGAAGCTGCTGGATCTCTTCCCTGCAGAGCATCTTTTAGAACGGTGCCTCTAGTATTGCTGGCACTCCTTGCTTTCTCATCTGAAAGAACTCTTCAGCACATCTTTGGTGCCTGCTAACAGCTTTGCTGAAGCTGGTTTGTGATGCACGAATGATTGGCCTCTGCTCACACAGGTGAAGAGCCAGGACAGAAGGAAGCTGCTGGATCTCTTCCGTACAGAGCATCTTTTAGAACGGTGCCTCTAGTATTGCTGGCACTCCATGTTTTCTCTTCTGAAATCCATTAGTTTACAAATCAGGGTAGCGCCCCTCGCAATTCTGAGGCTGTTAGTCGTGCAGGAATGATTGGCCTCTGCTCCCACAGATGAAGAGCCAGGACAGAAGGAAGCTGCTGGATCTCTTCCCTGCAGAGCATCTTTTAGAACAGTGCCTCTAGTATTGCTGGCACTCCTTGCTTTCTCATCTGAAAGAACTCTTCAGCACATCTTTGGTGCCTGCTAACAGCTTTGCTGAAGCCGGTTTGTGATGCGCGAATGATTGGACTCTGCTCACACAGATGAAGAGCCAGGACAGAAGGAAGCTGCTGGATCTCTTCCGTACAGAGCATCTTTTCGAACGGTGCCTCTAGTATTGCTGGCACTCCTTGTTTTCTCTTCTGAAATCCATTAGTTTGCAAATCAGGGTAGCGCCGCTCGCAATTCTGAGGCTGTTAGTCGTGCAGGAATGATTGGCCTCTGCTCCCACTGATGAAGAGCCAGGACAGAAGGAAGCTGCTGGATCTCTTCCCTGCAGAGCATCTTTTAGAACGGTGCCTCTAGTATTGCTGGCAGCTCCTTGCTTTCTCATCTGAAAGAACTCTTCAGCACATCTTTGGTGCCTGCTAACAGCTTTGCTGAAGCCGGTTTGTGATGCACGAATGATTGGCCTCTGCTCCCACAGATGAAGAGCCAGGACAGAAGGAAGCTGCTGGATCTCTTCCGTGCAGAGCATCGTTTAGAACGGTGCCTCTAGTATTGCTGGCACTCCTTGCTTTCTCATCTGAAAGAACTCTTCAGCACATCTTTGGTGCCTGCTAACAGCTTTGCTGAAGCCGGTTTGTGATGCACGAATGATTGGCCTCTGCTCATGAAGGTGAAGAGCCAGGACAGAAGGAAGCTGCTGGATCTCTTCCGTACAGAGCATCTTTTAGAACGGTGCCTCTAGTATTGCTGGCACTCCATGTTTTCTCTTCTGAAATCCATTAGTTTACAAATCAGGGTAGCGCCCCTCGCAATTCTGAGGCTGTTAGTCGTGCAGGAATGACTGGCCTCTGCTCCCACAGATGAAGAGCCAGGACAGAAGGAAGCTGCTGGATCTCTTCCGTGCAGAGCATCTTTTAGAACGGTGCCTCTAGTATTGCTGGCACTCCTTGCTTTCTCATCTGAAAGAACTCTTCAGCACATCTTTGGTGCCTGCTAACAGCTTTGCTGAAGCCGGTTTGTGATGCACGAATGATTGGCCTCTGCTCCCACAGATGAAGAGCCAGGACAGAAGGAAGCTGCTGGATCTCTTCCGTGCAGAGCATCGTTTAGAAAGGTGCCTCTAGTATTGCTGGCACTCCTTGCTTTCTCATCTGAAAGAAGTCTTCAGCACATCTTTGGTGCCTGCTAACAGCTTTGCTGAAGCCGGTTTGTGATGCACGAATGATTGGCCTCTGCTCCCACAGATGAAGAGCCAGGACAGAAGGAAGCTGCTGGATCTCTTCCATGCAGAGCATCTTTTAGAACGGTGCCTCTAGTATTGCTGGCACTCCTTGCTTTCTCATCTGAAAGAAGTCTTCAGCACATCTTTGGTGCCTGCTAACAGCTTTGCTGAAACCTGTTTGTGATGCACGAATGATTGGCCTCTGCTCACACAGATGAAGAGCCAGGACAGAAGGAAGCTGCTGGATCTCTTCCCTGCAGAGCATCTTTTAGAACGGTGCCTCTAGTATTGCTGGCACTCCTTGCTTTCTCATCTGAAAGAACTCTTCAGCACATCTTTGGTGCCTGCTAACAGCTTTGCTGAAGCCGGTTTGTGATGCACGAATGATTGGCCTCTGCTCCCACAGATGAAGAGCCAGGACAGAAGGAAGCTGCTGGATCTCTTCCCTGCAGAGCATCGTTTAGAACGGTGCCTCTAGTATTGCTGGCACTCCTTGCTTTCTCATCTGAAAGAACTCTTCAGCACATCTTTGGTGCCTGCTAACAGCTTTGCTGAAGCCGGTTTGTGATGCACGAATGATTGGCCTCTGCTCATGAAGGTGAAGAGCCAGGACAGAAGGAAGCTGCTGGATCTCTTCCCTGCAGAGCATCTTTTAGAACGGTGCCTCTAGTATTGCTGGCACTCCTTGATTTCTCATCTGAAAGAACTCTTCAGCACATCTTTGGTGCCTGCTAACAGCTTTGCTGAAGCTGGTTTGTGATGCACGAATGATTGGACTCTGCTCACACAGGTGAACAGAAAGGACAGAAGGAAGCTGCTGGATCTCTTCCGTACAGAGCATCTTTTAGAACGGTGCCTCTAGTATTGCTGGCACTCCTTGTTTTCTCTTCTGAAATCCATTAGTTTACAAATCAGGGTAGCGCCCCTCGCAATTCTGAGGCTGTTAGTCGTGCAGGAATGATTGGCCTCTGCTCCCACTGATGAAGAGCCAGGACAGAAGGAAGCTGCTGTATCTCTTCCGTGCAGAGCATCTTTTCGAACGGTGCCTCTAGTATTGCTGGCACTCCTTGCTTTCTCTTCTGAAATCCATTAGTTTGCAAATCAGGGTAGCGCCGCTCGCAATTCTGAGGCTGTTAGTCGTGCAGGAATGATTGGCCTCTGCTCCCACTGATGAAGAGCCAGGACAGAAGGAAGCTGCTGGATCTCTTCCCTGCAGAGCATCTTTTAGAACGGTGCCTCTAGTATTGCTGGCACTCCTTGCTTTCTCATCTGAAAGAACTCTTCAGCACATCTTTGGTGCCTGCTAACAGCTTTGCTGAAGCCGGTTTGTGATGCACGAATGATTGGCCTCTGCTCATGAAGGTGAAGAGCCAGGACAGAAGGAAGCTGCTGGATCTCTTCCCTGCAGAGCATCTTTTAGAACGGTGCCTCTAGTATTGCTGGCACTCCTTGCTTTCTCATCTGAAAGAACTCTTCAGCACATCTTTGGTGCCTGCTAAACGCTTTGCTGAAGCCGGTTTGTGATGCACGAATGCTTGGCCTCTGCTCACACAGATGAAGTGCCAGGACAGAAGGAAGCTGCTGTATCTCTTCCACGCAGAGCATCTTTTAGAACGGTGCCTCTAGTATTGCTGGCACTCCTTGTTTTCTCTTCTGAAATCCATTAGTTTACAAATCAGGGTAGCGCCCCTCGCAATTCTGAGGCTGTTAGTCGTGCAGGAATGATTGGCCTCTGCTCCCACAGATGAAGAGCCAGGACAGAAGGAAGCTGCTGGATCTCTTCCGTGCAGAGCATCTTTTAGAACGGTGCCTCTAGTATTGCTGGCGCTCCTTGCTTTCTCATCTGAAAGAACTCTTCAGCACATCTTTGGTGCCTGCTAACAGCTTTGCTGAAGCCGGTTTGTGATGCACGAATGATTGGCCTCTGCTCCCACAGATGAAGAGCCAGGACAGAAGGAAGCTGCTGGATCTCTTCCGTGCAGAGCATCGTTTAGAACGGTGCCTCTAGTATTGCTGGCACTCCTTGCTTTCTCATCTGAAAGAACTCTTCAGCACATCTTTGGTGCCTGCTAACAGCTTTGCTGAAGCCGGTTTGGGATGCACGAATGATTGGCCTCTGCTCATGAAGGTGAAGAGCCAGGACAGAAGGAAGCTGCTGGATCTCTTCCGTACAGAGCATCTTTTAGAACGGTGCCTCTAGTATTG
Source organism: Myiopsitta monachus (assembly GCA_017639245.1). Lineage (NCBI taxonomy): Eukaryota > Metazoa > Chordata > Aves > Psittaciformes > Psittacidae > Myiopsitta > Myiopsitta monachus. The sequence continues at coordinate 92,473 of JAESHU010000077.1, read as the reverse complement.
CTGGCACTCCATGTTTTCTCTTCTGAAATCCATTAGTTTACAAATCAGGGTAGCGCCCCTCGCAATTCTGAGGCTGTTAGTCGTGCAGGAATGACTGGCCTCTGCTCCCACAGATGAAGAGCCAGGACAGAAGGAAGCTGCTGGATCTCTTCCGTGCAGAGCATCTTTTAGAACGGTGCCTCTAGTATTGCTGGCACTCCTTGCTTTCTCATCTGAAAGAACTCTTCAGCACATCTTTGGTGCCTGCTAACAGCTTTGCTGAAGCCGGTTTGTGATGCACGAATGATTGGCCTCTGCTCCCACAGATGAAGAGCCAGGACAGAAGGAAGCTGCTGGATCTCTTCCGTGCAGAGCATCGTTTAGAAAGGTGCCTCTAGTATTGCTGGCACTCCTTGCTTTCTCATCTGAAAGAAGTCTTCAGCACATCTTTGGTGCCTGCTAACAGCTTTGCTGAAGCCGGTTTGTGATGCACGAATGATTGGCCTCTGCTCCCACAGATGAAGAGCCAGGACAGAAGGAAGCTGCTGGATCTCTTCCATGCAGAGCATCTTTTAGAACGGTGCCTCTAGTATTGCTGGCACTCCTTGCTTTCTCATCTGAAAGAAGTCTTCAGCACATCTTTGGTGCCTGCTAACAGCTTTGCTGAAACCTGTTTGTGATGCACGAATGATTGGCCTCTGCTCACACAGATGAAGAGCCAGGACAGAAGGAAGCTGCTGGATCTCTTCCCTGCAGAGCATCTTTTAGAACGGTGCCTCTAGTATTGCTGGCACTCCTTGCTTTCTCATCTGAAAGAACTCTTCAGCACATCTTTGGTGCCTGCTAACAGCTTTGCTGAAGCTGGTTTGTGATGCACGAATGATTGGACTCTGCTCACACAGATGAAGAGCCAGGACAGAAGGAAGCTGCTGGATCTCTTCCGTACAGAGCATCTTTTCGAACGGTGCCTCTAGTATTGCTGGCACTCCTTGTTTTCTCTTCTGAAATCCATTAGTTTACAAATCAGGGTAGCGCCCCTCGCAATTCTGAGGCTGTTAGTCGTGCAGGAATGATTGGCCTCTGCTCCCACAGATGAAGAGCCAGGACAGAAGGAAGCTGCTGGATCTCTTCCGTGCAGAGCATCTTTTAGAACGGTGCCTCTAGTATTGCTGGCACTCCTTGCTTTCTCATCTGAAAGAACTCTTCAGCACATCTTTGGTGCCTGCTAACAGCTTTGCTGAAGCCGGTTTGTGATGCACGAATGATTGGCCTCTGCTCCCACAGATGAAGAGCCAGGACAGAAGGAAGCTGCTGGATCTCTTCCGTGCAGAGCACCTTTTAGAACGGTGCCTCTAGTATTGCTGGCACTCCTTGCTTTCTCATCTGAAAGAACTCTTCAGCACATCTTTGGTGCCTGCTAACAGCTTTGCTGAAGCCGGTTTGTGATGCACGAATGATTGGCCTCTGCTCACACAGGTGAAGAGCCAGGACAGAAGGAAGCTGCTGGACCTCATCCGCCCTCAGCATCTTTTAGAACGGTGCCTCTAGTATTGCTGGCACTCCTTGCTTTCTCATCTGAAAGAACTCCAGAACATCTTTGGTGCCTGCTAACAGCTTTGCTGAAGCCGGTTTGTGATGCACGAATGATTGGCCTCTGCTCACACAGGTGAAGAGCCAGGACAGAAGGAAGCTGCTGGATCTCTTCCGTACAGAGCATCTTTTAGAACGGTGCCACTAGTATTGCTGGCACTCCTTGTTTTCTCTTCTGAAATCCATTAGTTTACAAATCAGGGTAGCGCCCCTCGCAATTCTGAGGCTGTTAGTCGTGCAGGAATGATTGGCCTCTGCTCACGCACACGAATAGCAGATCGTAAAGATACTGCTGCTTCTCTTCATCTGACGTTAAGCTTTGCAGGTTTGCCCCTACACTGCAGAGTCTTTCTGTTCTCTGATCTGAAAGGAACTTGGATATTTCTGTGGTGCCTATAAAGAGCTTTCCTGAATCAGGGTTGTTATGAAAGAACGATTGTCATCTGCTCACACAGATAAGGAGCCAGGTCAGAAGGGTGCTGCTGCTTCATCTCTTCTGCACTCAGCAACTTCTCGAGCGGTGCCTCTAGTATTGCTGGCACTCCTTGTTTTCGCTTCTGAAATCTATTCCTTTAAAAATGAGGGTCATGCTCCTGGCCATTCTGAAGCTGTTTGTAGTGCAGGATTGTTTGGCCTCTGCTCAAGCAGACGAATGGCAGTGTCGGAAAGATACTGCTGCTTCTCTTCAGCTGACGGTAATCTTTGCAGGTTTGCCCCCTACACTGCAGAGTCTTTCTGTTCTCTGATCTGAAAGGCCACTTGGATATTTCTGTGATGCCTACAAAGAGCTTTCCTGAAGCTGGGTTGTTACAAACGAATGATTAGACTCTGCTCCCACAGATGAGGAGACAGGAGTGAATGGTGCTGCTGCAACTCTTCTGAGGAAAGCATCTTTTCAAACGGTGCCTCTAGTATTGCTGGCACTCCTTGCTTTCTCATCTGAAAGAACTTTTCAGCACATCTATGGTGCCTGTTAACAGCTTTGCTGAAGCTGTTTGTCTTGCAAGAATGATTGGCCTCTGCTCCCACAGATGAAGAGCCAGGACAGAAGGAAGCTGCTGGATCTCTTCTATGGAGAGCATCTTTTAGAACGGTGCCTCTAGTATTGCTGGCACGCCTTGCTTTCTCTTCTGAAATCCATTAGTTTACAAATCAGGGTAGCGCTCCTCGCAATTCTGAGGCTGTTAGTCGTGCAGGAATGATTGGCCACTGCTCCCACAGAGGAAGAGACAGGACAGAAGGAAGCTGCTGGATCTCTTCCGTGCAGAGCATCTTTTAGAACGGTGCCTCTAGTATTGCTGGCACTCCTTGCTTTCTCATCTGAAAGAAGTCTTCAGCACATCTTTGGTGCCTGCTAACAGCTTTGCTGAAGCCGGTTTGTGATGCACGAATGATTGGACTCTGCTCTCACAGATGAAGAGCCAGGACAGAAGGAAGCTGCTGGATCTCTTCCGTGCAGAGCATCTTTTAGAACGGTGCCTCTAGTATTGCTGGCACTCCTTGCTTTCTCATCTGAAAGAACTCTTCAGCACATCTTTGGTGCCTGCTAACAGCTTTGCTGAAGCCGGTTTGTGATGCACGAATGATTGGCCTCTGCTCATGCAGGTGAAGAGCCAGGACAGAAGGAAGCTGCTGGATCTCTTCCATGCAGAGCATCTTTTAGAACGGTGCCTCTAGTATTGCTGGCACTCCTTGCTTTCTCATCTGAAAGAACTCTTCAGCACATCTTTGGTGCCTGCTAACAGCTTTGCTGAAGCCGGTTTGTGATGCACGAATGATTGGACTCTGCTCACACAGATGAAGAGCCAGGACAGAAGGAAGCTGCTGGATCTCTTCCGTGCAGAGCATCTTTTAGAACGGTGCCTCTAGTATTGCTGGCACTCCTTGTTTTCTCTTCTGAAATCCATTAGTTTACAAATCAGGGTAGCGCCCCTCGCAATTCTGAGGCTGTTAGTCGTGCAGGAATGATTGGCCTCTGCTCCCACAGATGAAGAGCCAGGACAGAAGGAAGCTGCTGGATCTCTTCCATGCAGAGCATCTTTTAGAACGGTGCCTCTAGTATTGCTGGCACTCCTTGCTTTCTCATCTGAAAGAACTCTTCAGCACATCTTTGGTGCCTGCTAACAGCTTTGCTGAAGCCGGTTTGTGATGCACGAATGATTGGCCTCTGCTCGCACAGGTGAACAGCCAGGACAGAATGAAGCTGCTGTATCTCTTCCGTACAGAGCATCTTTTAGAACGGTGCCTCTAGTATTGCTGGCACTCCTTGTTTTCTCTTCTGAAATCCATTAGTTTACAAATCAGGGTAGCGCCCCACGCAATTCTGAGGCTGTTAGTCGTGCAGGAATGATTGGCCTCTGCTCACGCACACGAATAGCAGATCGGAAAGATACTGCTGCTTCTCTTCATCTGACGTTAAGCTTTGCAGGTTTGCCCCTACACTGCAGAGTCTTTCTGTTCTCTGATCTGAAAGGAACTTGGATATTTCTGTGGTGCCTATAAAGAGCTTTCCTGAATCAGGGTTGTTATGAAAGAACGATTGTCATCTGCTCACACAGATAAGGAGCCAGGTCAGAAGGGTGCTGCTGCTTCATCTCTTCTGCACTCAGCAACTTCTCGAGCGGTGCCTCTAGTATTGCTGGCACTCCTTGTTTTCGCTTCTGAAATCTATTCCTTTAAAAATGAGGGTCATGCTCCTGGCCATTCTGAAGCTGTTTGTAGTGCAGGATTGTTTGGCCTCTGCTCAAGCAGACGAATGGCAGTGTCGGAAAGATACTGCTGCTTCTCTTCAGCTGACGGTAATCTTTGCAGGTTTGCCCCCTACACTGCAGAGTCTTTCTGTTCTCTGATCTGAAAGGCCACTTGGATATTTCTGTGATGCCTACAAAGAGCTTTCCTGAAGCTGGGTTGTTACAAACGAATGATTAGACTCTGCTCCCACAGATGAGGAGACAGGAGTGAATGGTGCTGCTGCAACTCTTCTGAGGAAAGCATCTTTTCAAACGGTGCCTCTAGTATTGCTGGCACTCCTTGCTTTCTCATCTGAAAGAACTTTTCAGCACATCTATGGTGCCTGTTAACAGCTTTGCTGAAGCTGTTTGTCTTGCAAGAATGATTGGCCTCTGCTCCCACAGATGAAGAGCCAGGACAGAAGGAAGCTGCTGGATCTCTTCTATGCAGAGCATCTTTTAGAACGGTGCCTCTAGTATTGCTAGCACGCCTTGCTTTCTCTTCTGAAATCCATTAGTTTACAAATCAGGGTAGCGCTCCTCGCAATTCTGAGGCTGTTAGTCGTGCAGGAATGATTGGCCACTGCTCCCACAGAGGAAGAGACAGGACAGAAGGAAGCTGCTGGATCTCTTCCGTGCAGAGCATCTTTTAGAACGGTGCCTCTAGTATTGCTGGCACTCCTTGCTTTCTCATCTGAAAGAAGTCTTCAGCACATCTTTGGTGCCTGCTAACAGCTTTGCTGAAGCCGGTTTGTGATGCACGAATGATTGGCCTCTGCTCACAAAGGTGAAGAGCCAGGACAGAAGGAAGCTGCTGGATCTCTTCCGTGCAGAGCATCTTTTAGAACGGTGCCTCTAGTATTGCTGGCACTCCTTGCTTTCTCATCTGAAAGAACTCTTCAGCACATCTTTGGTGCCTGCTAACAGCTTTGCTGAAGCCGGTTTGTGATGCACGAATGATTGGCCTCTGCTCCCACAGATGAAGAGCCAGGACAGAAGGAAGCTGCTGGATCTCTTCCGTGCAGAGCATCTTTTAGAACGGTGCCTCTAGTATTGCTGGCACTCCTTGCTTTCTCATCTGAAAGAACTCTTCAGCACATCTTTGGTGCCTGCTAACAGCTTTGCTGAAGCCGGTTTGTGATGCACGAATGATTGGCCTCTGCTCGCACAGGTGAACAGCCAGGACAGAATGAAGCTGCTGTATCTCTTCCGTACAGAGCATCTTTTAGAACGGTGCCTCTAGTATTGCTGGCACTCCTTGTTTTCTCTTCTGAAATCCATTAGTTTACAAATCAGGGTAGCGCCCCACGCAATTCTGAGGCTGTTAGTCGTGCAGGAATGATTGGCCTCTGCTCACGCACACGAATAGCAGATCGGAAAGATACTGCTGCTTCTCTTCATCTGACGTTAAGCTTTGCAGGTTTGCCCCTACACTGCAGAGTCTTTCTGTTCTCTGATCTGAAAGGAACTTGGATATTTCTGTGGTGCCTATAAAGAGCTTTCCTGAATCAGGGTTGTTATGAAAGAACGATTGTCATCTGCTCACACAGATAAGGAGCCAGGTCAGAAGGGTGCTGCTGCTTCATCTCTTCTGCACTCAGCAACTTCTCGAGCGGTGCCTCTAGTATTGCTGGCACTCCTTGTTTTCGCTTCTGAAATCTATTCCTTTAAAAATGAGGGTCATGCTCCTGGCCATTCTGAAGCTGTTTGTAGTGCAGGATTGTTTGGCCTCTGCTCAAGCAGACGAATGGCAGTGTCGGAAAGATACTGCTGCTTCTCTTCAGCTGACGGTAATCTTTGCAGGTTTGCCCCCTACACTGCAGAGTCTTTCTGTTCTCTGATCTGAAAGGCCACTTGGATATTTCTGTGATGCCTACAAAGAGCTTTCCTGAAGCTGGGTTGTTACAAACGAATGATTACACTCTGCTCCCACAGATGAGGAGACAGGAGTGAATGGTGCTGCTGCAACTCTTCTGAGGAAAGCATCTTTTCAAACGGTGCCTCTAGTATTGCTGGCACTCCTTGCTTTCTCATCTGAAAGAACTTTTCAGCACATCTATGGTGCCTGTTAACAGCTTTGCTGAAGCTGTTTGTCTTGCAAGAATGATTGGCCTCTGCTCCCACAGATGAAGAGCCAGGACAGAAGGAAGCTGCTGGATCTCTTCTATGGAGAGCATCTTTTAGAACGGTGCCTCTAGTATTGCTGGCACGCCTTGCTTTCTCTTCTGAAATCCATTAGTTTACAAATCAGGGTAGCGCTCCTCGCAATTCTGAGGCTGTTAGTCGTGCAGGAATGATTGGCCACTGCTCCCACAGAGGAAGAGACAGGACAGAAGGAAGCTGCTGGATCTCTTCCGTGCAGAGCATCTTTTAGAACGGTGCCTCTAGTATTGCTGGCACTCCTTGCTTTCTCATCTGAAAGAAGTCTTCAGCACATCTTTGGTGCCTGCTAACAGCTTTGCTGAAGCCGGTTTGTGATGCACGAATGATTGGACTCTGCTCTCACAGATGAAGAGCCAGGACAGAAGGAAGCTGCTGGATCTCTTCCGTGCAGAGCATCTTTTAGAACGGTGCCTCTAGTATTGCTGGCACTCCTTGCTTTCTCATCTGAAAGAACTCTTCAGCACATCTTTGGTGCCTGCTAACAGCTTTGCTGAAGCCGGTTTGTGATGCACGAATGATTGGCCTCTGCTCATGCAGGTGAAGAGCCAGGACAGAAGGAAGCTGCTGGATCTCTTCCATGCAGAGCATCTTTTAGAACGGTGCCTCTAGTATTGCTGGCACTCCTTGCTTTCTCATCTGAAAGAACTCTTCAGCACATCTTTGGTGCCTGCTAACAGCTTTGCTGAAGCCGGTTTGTGATGCACGAATGATTGGACTCTGCTCTCACAGATGAAGAGCCAGGACAGAAGGAAGCTGCTGGATCTCTTCCGTGCAGAGCATCTTTTAGAAAGGTGCCTCTTGTGTTGCTGGCACTCCTTGTTTTCTCTTCTGAAATCCATTAGTTTACAAATCAGGGTAGCGCCCCACCAATTCTGAGGGTGTTAGTCGTGCAGGAATGATTGGCCTCTGCTCCCACAGATGAAGAGCCAGGACAGAAGGAAGCTGCTGGATCTCTTCCCTGCAGAGCATCTTTTAGAACGGTGCCTCTAGTATTGCTGGCACTCCTTGCTTTCTCATCTGAAAGAACTCTTCAGCACATCTTTGGTGCCTGCTAACAGCTTTGCTGAAGCCGGTTTGTGATGCACGAATGATTGGCCTCTGCTCGCACAGGTGAACAGCCAGGACAGAATGAAGCTGCTGTATCTCTTCCGTACAGAGCATCTTTTAGAACGGTGCCTCTAGTATTGCTGGCACTCCTTGCTTTCTCTTCTGAAATCCATTAGTTTACAAATCAGGGTAGCGCCCCTCGCAATTCTGAGGCTGTTAGTCGTGCAGGAATGATTGGCCTCTGCTCACGCACACGAATAGCAGATCGGAAAGATACTGCTGCTTCTCTTCATCTGACGTTAAGCTTTGCAGGTTTGCCCCTACACTGCAGAGTCTTTCTGTTCTCTGATCTGAAAGGAACTTGGATATTTCTGTGGTGCCTATAAAGAGCTTTCCTGAATCAGGGTTGTTATGAAAGAACGATTGTCATCTGCTCACACAGATAAGGAGCCAGGTCAGAAGGGTGCTGCTGCTTCATCTCTTCTGCACTCAGCAACTTCTCGAGCGGTGCCTCTAGTATTGCTGGCACTCCTTGTTTTCGCTTCTGAAATCTATTCCTTTAAAAATGAGGGTCATGCTCCTGGCCATTCTGAAGCTGTTTGTAGTGCAGGATTGTTTGGCCTCTGCTCAAGCAGACGAATGGCAGTGTCGGAAAGATACTGCTGCTTCTCTTCAGCTGACGGTAATCTTTGCAGGTTTGCCCCCTACACTGCAGAGTCTTTCTGTTCTCTGATCTGAAAGGCCACTTGGATATTTCTGTGATGCCTACAAAGAGCTTTCCTGAAGCTGGGTTGTTACAAACGAATGATTAGACTCTGCTCCCACAGATGAGGAGACAGGAGTGAATGGTGCTGCTGCAACTCTTCTGAGGAAAGCATCTTTTCAAACGGTGCCACTAGTACTGCTGTCACTCCTTGCTTTCTCATCTGAAAGAACTTTTCAGCACATCTATGGTGCCTGCTTACAGCTTTCCTGAAGGCGGTTTTTGATCCAGGTATGATTGTCCTCTGCTCCCACCGATGAGGAGAGTGCAGTCAAGGGTGGTGCTGCAACTTTTCAGCGCAAACCATCTTTTCGAAAGCTGCCACTACTATTGCTGTCACTCCTTGCTTTCTCATCTGAAAGAACTTTTCAGCACATCTATGGTGCCTGCTAACAGCTTTGGTGAAGCTGTTTGTCTTGCAAGAATGATTGACCTCTGCTCTCACAGAGGAAGAGACAGGACAGAAGGAAGCTGCTGGATCTCTTCCGTGCAGAGCATCTTTTAGAACGGTGCCTCTAGTATTGCTGGCACTCCTTGCTTTCTCTTCTGAAATCCATTAGTTTACAAATCAGGGTAGCGCCCCTCGCAATTCTGAGGCTGTTAGTCGTGCAGGAATGATTGGCCACTGCTCCCACAGAGGAAGAGCCAGGACAGAAGGAAGCTGCTGGATCTCTTCCGTGCAGAGCACCTTTTAGAACGGTGCCTCTAGTATTGCTGGCACTCCTTGCTTTCTCATCTGAAAGAACTCTTCAGCACATCTTTGGTGCCTGCTAACAGCTTTGCTGAAGCCGGTTTGTGATGCACGAATGATTGGCCTCTGCTCACACAGGTGAAGAGCCAGGACAGAAGGAAGCTGCTGGACCTCATCCGCCCTCAGCATCTTTTAGAACGGTGCCTCTAGTATTGCTGGCACGCCTTGCTTTCTCATCTGAAAGAACTCCAGAACATCTTTGGTGCCTGCTAACAGCTTTGCTGAAGCCGGTTTGTGATGCACGAATGATTGGCCTCTGCTCACACAGGTGAAGAGCCAGGACAGAAGGAAGCTGCTGGACCTCATCCGTCCACAGCATCTTTTCAAACGGTGCCTCTAGTATTGCTGGCACTCCTTGCTTTCTCATCTGAAAGAACTTTTCAGCACATCTATGGTGCCTGCTTACATCTTTCCTGAAGGCTGTTTTTGATCCAGGTATGATTGTCCTCTGCTCCCACCGATGAGGAGAGTGCAGTCAAGGGTGGTGCTGCAACTTTTCAGCGCAAACCATCTTTTCGAAAGCTGCCACTACTATTGCTGTCACTCCTTGCTTTCTCATCTGAAAGAACTTTTCAGCACATCTATGGTGCCTGCTAACAGCTTTGCTGAAGCTGTTTGTCTTGCAAGAATGATTGGCCTCTGCTCCCACAGATGAAGAGCCAGGACAGAAGGAAGCTGCTGGATCTCTTCTATGCAGAGCATCTTTTAGAACGGTGCCTCTAGTATTGCTGGCACTCCTTGCTTTCTCTTCTGAAATCCATTAGTTTACAAATCAGGGTAGCGCTCCTCGCAATTCTGAGGCTGTTAGTCGTGCAGGAATGATTGGCCACTGCTCCCACAGAGGAAGAGACAGGACAGAAGGAAGCTGCTGGATCTCTTCCGTGCAGAGCATCTTTTAGAACGGTGCCTCTAGTATTGCTGGCACTCCTTGCTTTCTCATCTGAAAGAACTCTTCAGCACATCTTTGGTGCCTGCTGACAGCTTTGCTGAAGCCGGTTTGTGATGCACGAATGATTGGCCTCTGCTCACACAGGTGAAGAGCCAGGACAGAAGGAAGCTGCTGGACCTCATCCGCCCTCAGCATCTTTTAGAACGGTGCCTCTAGTATTGCTGGCACTCCTTGCTTTCTCATCTGAAAGAACTCCAGCACATCTTTGGTGCCTGCTAACAGCTTTGCTGAAGCCGGTTTGTGATGCACGAATGATTGGCCTCTGCTCACACAGATGAAGAGCCAGGACAGAAGGAAGCTGCTGGACCTCATCCGTCCACAGCATCTTTTCAAACGGTGCCTCTAGTATTGCTGGCACTCCTTGCTTTCTCATCTGAAAGAACTTTTCAGCACATCTATGGTGCCTGCTTACCTCTTTCCTGAAGGCTGTTTTTGATCCAGGTATGATTGTCCTCTGCTCCCACCGATGAGGAGAATGCAGTCAAGGGTGGTGCTGCAACTTTTCAGCGCAAACCATCTTTTCGAAAGCTGCCACTACTATTGCTGTCACTCCTTGCTTTCTCATCTGAAAGAACTTTTCAGCACATCTATGGTGCCTGCTAACAGCTTTGCTGAAGCTGTTTGTCTTGCAAGAATGATTGGCCTCTGCTCTCACAGATGAAGAGCCAGGACAGAAGGAAGCTGCTGGATCTCTTCCGTACAGAGCATCTTTTCGAACGGTGCCTCTAGTATTATTGGCACTCCTTGTTTTCTCTTCTGAAATCCATTAGTTTACAAATTAGGGTAGCGCCCCTCGCAATTCTGAGGCTGTTAGTCGTGCAGGAATGATTGGCCTCTGCTCCCACAGATGAAGAGCCAGGACAGAAGGAAGCTGCTGGATCTCTTCCGTGCAGAGCATCTTTTAGAACGGTGCCTCTAGTATTGCTGGCACTCCTTGCTTTCTCATCTGAAAGAAGTCTTCAGCACATCTTTGGTGCCTGCTAACAGCTTTGCTGAAGCCGGTTTGTGATGCACGAATGATTGGCCTCTGCTCACACAGGTGAAGAGCCAGGACAGAAGGAAGCTGCTGGATCTCTTCCGTACAGAGCATATTTTAGAACGGTGCCTCTAGTATTGCTGGCGCTCCTTGCTTTCTCATCTGAAAGAACTCTTCAGCACATCTTTGGTGCCTGCTAACAGCTTTGCTGAAGCCGGTTTGTGGTGCACGAATGATTGGCCTCTGCTCACACAGGTGAAGAGCCAGGACAGAAGGAAGCTGCTGGATCTCTTCCGTGCAGAGCATCGTTTAGAACGGTGCCTCTAGTATTGCTGGCACTCCTTGCTTTCTCATCTGAAAGAAGTCTTCAGCACATCTTTGGTGCCTGCTAACAGCTTTGCTGAAGCCGGTTTGTGATGCACGAATGATTGGCCTCTGCTCACACAGGTGAAGAGCCAGGACAGAAGGAAGCTGCTGGACCTCATCCGCCCTCAGCATCTTTTAGAACGGTGCCTCTAGTATTGCTGGCACTCCTTGTTTTCTCTTCTGAAATCCATTACTTTACAAATCAGGGTAGCGCCCCTCGCAATTCTGAGGCTGTTAGTCGTGCAGGAATGATTGGCCTCTGCTCCCACTGATGAAGAGCCAGGACAGAAGGAAGCTGCTGGATCTCTTCCATGCAGAGCATCTTTTAGAACGGTGCCTCTAGTATTGCTGGCACTCCTTGCTTTCTCATCTGAAAGAACTCTTCAGCACATCTTTGGTGCCTGCTAACAGCTTTGCTGAAGCCGGTTTGTGATGCACGAATGATTGGCCTCTGCTCTCAAAGATGAAGAGCCAGGACAGAAGGAAGCTGCTATATCTCTTCCGTACAGAGCATCTTTTAGAACGGTGCCTCTAGTATTGCTGGCACTCCTTGTTTTCTCTTGAAATCCATTAGTTTACAAATCAGGGTAGTGCCCCTCGCAATTCTGAGGCTGTTAGTCGTGCAGGAATGATTGGCCTCTGCTCCCACAGATGAAGAGCCAGGACAGAAGGAAGCTGCTGGATCTCTTCCGTGCAGAGCATCTTTTAGAACGGTGCCTCTAGTATTGCTGGCACTCCTTGCTTTCTCATCTGAAAGAACTCTTCAGCACATCTTTGGTGCCTGCTAACAGCTTTGCTGAAGCCGGTTTGTGATGCACGAATGATTGGCCTCTGCTCATGCAGGTGAAGAGCCAGGACAGAAGGAAGCTGCTGGATCTCTTCAATGCAGAGCATCTTTTAGAACGGTGCCTCTAGTATTGCTGGCACTCCTTGCTTTCTCATCTGAAAGAACTCTTCAGCAAATCTTTGGTGCCTGCTAACAGCTTTGCTGAAGCCGGTTTGTTATGCACGAATGATTGGACTCTGCTTACACAGATGAAGAGCCAGGACAGAAGGAAGCTGCTGTATCTCTTCCGTACAGAGCATCTTTTCGAACGGTGCCTCTAGTATTATTGGCACTCCTTGTTTTCTCTTCTGAAATCCATTAGTTTACAAATTAGGGTAGCGCCCCTCGCAATTCTGAGGCTGTTAGTCGTGCAGGAATGATTGGCCTCTGCTCCCACAGATGAAGAGCCAGGACAGAAGGAAGCTGCTGGATCTCTTCCGTGCAGAGCATCTTTTAGAACGGTGCCTCTAGTATTGCTGGCACTCCTTGCTTTCTCATCTGAAAGAAGTCTTCAGCACATCTTTGGTGCCTGCTAACAGCTTTGCTGAAGCCGGTTTGTGATGCACGAATGATTGGACTCTGCTCACACAGATGAAGAGCCAGGACAGAAGGAAGCTGCTGGATCTCTTCCGTACAGAGCATCTTTTCGAACGGTGCCTCTAGTATTGCTGGCACTCCTTGTTTTCTCTTCTGAAATCCATTAGTTTACAAATCAGGGTAGCGCCGCTCGCAATTCTGAGGCTGTTAGTCGTGCAGGAATGATTGGCCTCTGCTCCCACTGATGAAGAGCCAGGACAGAAGGAAGCTGCTGGATCTCTTCCGTGCAGAGCATCTTTTAGAACGGTGCCTCTAGTATTGCTGGCACTCCTTGCTTTCTCATCTGAAAGAACTCTTCAGCACATCTTTGGTGCCTGCTAACAGCTTTGCTGAAGCCGGTTTGTGATGCACGAATGATTGGCCTCTGCTCATGAAGGTGAAGAGCCAGGACAGAAGGAAGCTGCTGGATCTCTTCCCTGCAGAGCATCTTTTAAAACGGTGCCTCTAGTATTGCTGGCATTCCTTGCTTTCTCATCTGAAAGAACTCTTCAGCACATCTTTGGTGCCTGCTAAACGCTTTGCTGAAGCCGGTTTGTGATGCACGAATGCTTGGCCTCTGCTCACACAGATGAAGTGCCAGGACAGAAGGAAGCTGCTGTATCTCTTCCACGCAGAGCATCTTTTAGAACGGTGCCTCTAGTATTGCTGGCACTCCTTGTTTTCTCTTCTGAAATCCATTAGTTTACAAATCAGGGTAGCGCCCCTCGCAATTCTGAGGCTGTTAGTCGTGCAGGAATGATTGGCCTCTGCTCCCACAGATGAAGAGCCAGGACAGAAGGAAGCTGCTGGATCTCTTCCCTGCAGAGCATCTTTTAGAACGGTGCCTCTAGTATTGCTGGCACTCCTTGCTTTCTCATCTGAAAGAACTCTTCAGCACATCTTTGGTGCCTGCTAACAGCTTTGCTGAAGCTGGTTTGTGATGCACGAATGATTGGCCTCTGCTCACACAGGTGAACAGCCAGGACAGAAGGAAGCTGCTGGATCTCTTCCGTACAGAGCATCTTTTAGAACGGTGCCTCTAGTATTGCTGGCACTCCATGTTTTCTCTTCTGAAATCCATTAGTTTACAAATCAGGGTAGCGCCCCTCGCAATTCTGAGGCTGTTAGTCGTGCAGGAATGATTGGCCTCTGCTCCCACAGATGAAGAGCCAGGACAGAAGGAAGCTGCTGGATCTCTTCCCTGCAGAGCATCTTTTAGAACAGTGCCTCTAGTATTGCTGGCACTCCTTGCTTTCTCATCTGAAAGAACTCTTCAGCACATCTTTGGTGCCTGCTAACAGCTTTGCTGAAGCCGGTTTGTGATGCGCGAATGATTGGACTCTGCTCACACAGATGAAGAGCCAGGACAGAAGGAAGCTGCTGGATCTCTTCCGTACAGAGCATCTTTTAGAACGGTGCCTCTAGTATTGCTGGCACTCCTTGTTTTCTCTTCTGAAATCCATTAGTTTGCAAATCAGGGTAGCGCCGCTCGCAATTCTGAGGCTGTTAGTCGTGCAGGAATGATTGGCCTCTGCTCCCACTGATGAAGAGCCAGGACAGAAGGAAGCTGCTGGATCTCTTCCCTGCAGAGCATCTTTTAGAACGGTGCCTCTAGTATTGCTGGCACTCCTTGCTTTCTCATCTGAAAGAACTCTTCAGCACATCTTTGGTGCCTGCTAACAGCTTTGCTGAAGCCGGTTTGTGATGCACGAATGATTGGCCTCTGCTCATGAAGGTGAAGAGCCAGGACAGAAGGAAGCTGCTGGATCTCTTCCCTGCAGAGCATCTTTTAGAACGGTGCCTCTAGTATTGCTGGCACTCCTTGCTTTCTCATCTGAAAGAACTCTTCAGCACATCTTTGGTGCCTGCTAAACGCTTTGCTGAAGCCGGTTTGTGATGCACGAATGCTTGGCCTCTGCTCACACAGATGAAGTGCCAGGACAGAAGGAAGCTGCTGTATCTCTTCCACGCAGAGCATCTTTTAGAACGGTGCCTCTAGTATTGCTGGCACTCCTTGTTTTCTCTTCTGAAATCCATTAGTTTACAAATCAGGGTAGCGCCCCTCGCAATTCTGAGGCTGTTAGTCGTGCAGGAATGATTGGCCTCTGCTCCCACAGATGAAGAGCCAGGACAGAAGGAAGCTGCTGGATCTCTTCCGTGCAGAGCATCTTTTAGAACGGTGCCTCTAGTATTGCTGGCGCTCCTTGCTTTCTCATCTGAAAGAACTCTTCAGCACATCTTTGGTGCCTGCTAACAGCTTTGCTGAAGCTGGTTTGTGATGCACGAATGATTGGCCTCTGCTCCCACAGATGAAGAGCCAGGACAGAAGGAAGCTGCTGGATCTCTTCCGTGCAGAGCATCGTTTAGAAAGGTGCCTCTAGTATTGCTGGCACTCCTTGCTTTCTCATCTGAAAGAAGTCTTCAGCACATCTTTGGTGCCTGCTAACAGCTTTGCTGAAGCCGGTTTGTGATGCACGAATGATTGGCCTCTGCTCCCACAGATGAAGAGCCAGGACAGAAGGAAGCTGCTGGATCTCTTCCATGCAGAGCATCTTTTAGAACGGTGCCTCTAGTATTGCTGGCACTCCTTGCTTTCTCATCTGAAAGAAGTCTTCAGCACATCTTTGGTGCCTGCTAACAGCTTTGCTGAAACCTGTTTGTGATGCACGAATGATTGGCCTCTGCTCACACAGATGAAGAGCCAGGACAGAAGGAAGCTGCTGGATCTCTTCCCTGCAGAGCATCTTTTAGAACGGTGCCTCTAGTATTGCTGGCACTCCTTGCTTTCTCATCTGAAAGAACTCTTCAGCACATCTTTGGTGCCTGCTAACAGCTTTGCTGAAGCTGGTTTGTGATGCACGAATGATTGGACTCTGCTCACACAGATGAAGAGCCAGGACAGAAGGAAGCTGCTGGATCTCTTCCGTACAGAGCATCTTTTCGAACGGTGCCTCTAGTATTGCTGGCACTCCTTGTTTTCTCTTCTGAAATCCATTAGTTTGCAAATCAGGGTAGCGCCGCTCGCAATTCTGAGGCTGTTAGTCGTGCAGGAATGATTGGCCTCTGCTCCCACTGATGAAGAGCCAGGACAGAAGGAAGCTGCTGGATCTCTTCCCTGCAGAGCATCTTTTAGAACGGTGCCTCTAGTATTGCTGGCACTCCTTGCTTTCTCATCTGAAAGAACTCTTCAGCACATCTTTGGTGCCTGCTAACAGCTTTGCTGAAGCCGGTTTGTGATGCACGAATGATTGGCCTCTGCTCATGAAGGTGAAGAGCCAGGACAGAAGGAAGCTGCTGGATCTCTTCCCTGCAGAGCATCTTTTAGAACGGTGCCTCTAGTATTGCTGGCACTCCTTGATTTCTCATCTGAAAGAACTCTTCAGCACATCTTTGGTGCCTGCTAAACGCTTTGCTGAAGCCGGTTTGTGATGCACGAATGCTTGGCCTCTGCTCACACAGATGAAGTGCCAGGACAGAAGGAAGCTGCTGTATCTCTTCCACGCAGAGCATCTTTTAGAACGGTGCCTCTAGTATTGCTGGCACTCCTTGTTTTCTCTTCTGAAATCCATTAGTTTACAAATCAGGGTAGCGCCCCTCGCAATTCTGAGGCTGTTAGTCGTGCAGGAATGATTGGCCTCTGCTCCCACAGATGAAGAGCCAGGACAGAAGGAAGCTGCTGGATCTCTTCCGTGCAGAGCATCTTTTAGAACGGTGCCTCTAGTATTGCTGGCGCTCCTTGCTTTCTCATCTGAAAGAACTCTTCAGCACATCTTTGGTGCCTGCTAACAGCTTTGCTGAAGCCGGTTTGTGATGCACGAATGATTGGCCTCTGCTCCCACAGATGAAGAGCCAGGACAGAAGGAAGCTGCTGGATCTCTTCCGTGCAGAGCATCGTTTAGAACGGTGCCTCTGGTATTGCTGGCACTCCTTGCTTTCTCATCTGAAAGAACTCTTCAGCACATCTTTGGTGCCTGCTAACAGCTTTGCTGAAGCCGGTTTGTGATGCACGAATGATTGGCCTCTGCTCATGAAGGTGAAGAGCCAGGACAGAAGGAAGCTGCTGGATCTCTTCCGTACAGAGCATCTTTTAGAACGGTGCCTCTAGTATTGCTGGCACTCCATGTTTTCTCTTCTGAAATCCATTAGTGTACAAATCAGGGTAGCGCCCCTCGCAATTCTGAGGCTGTTAGTCGTGCAGGAATGACTGGCCTCTGCTCCCACAGATGAAGAGCCAGGACAGAAGGAAGCTGCTGGATCTCTTCCGTGCAGAGCATCTTTTAGAACGGTGCCTCTAGTATTGCTGGCACTCCTTGCTTTCTCATCTGAAAGAACTCTTCAGCACATCTTTGGTGCCTGCTAACAGCTTTGCTGAAGCCGGTTTGTGATGCACGAATGATTGGCCTCTGCTCCCACAGATGAAGAGCCAGGACAGAAGGAAGCTGCTGGATCTCTTCCGTGCAGAGCATCGTTTAGAAAGGTGCCTCTAGTATTGCTGGCACTCCTTGCTTTCTCATCTGAAAGAAGTCTTCAGCACATCTTTGGTGCCTGCTAACAGCTTTGCTGAAGCCGGTTTGTGATGCACGAATGATTGGCCTCTGCTCCCACAGATGAAGAGCCAGGACAGAAGGAAGCTGCTGGATCTCTTCCATGCAGAGCATCTTTTAGAACGGTGCCTCTAGTATTGCTGGCACTCCTTGCTTTCTCATCTGAAAGAACTCTTCAGCACATCTTTGGTGCCTGCTAACAGCTTTGCTGAAACCTGTTTGTGATGCACGAATGATTGGCCTCTGCTCACACAGATGAAGAGCCAGGACAGAAGGAAGCTGCTGGATCTCTTCCCTGCAGAGCATCTTTTAGAACGGTGCCTCTAGTATTGCTGGCACTCCTTGTTTTCTCTTCTGAAAGAACTCTTCAGCACATCTTTGGTGCCTGCTAACAGCTTTGCTGAAGCTGGTTTGTGATGCACGAATGATTGGACTCTGCTCACACAGATGAAGAGCCAGGACAGAAGGAAGCTGCTGGATCTCTTCCATACAGAGCATCTTTTCGAACGGTGCCTCTAGTATTGCTGGCACTCCTTGTTTTCTCTTCTGAAATCCATTAGTTTACAAATCAGGGTAGCGCCCCTCGCAATTCTGAGGCTGTTAGTCGTGCAGGAATGACTGGCCTCTGCTCCCACAGATGAAGAGCCAGGACAGAAGGAAGCTGCTGGATCTCTTCCGTGCAGAGCATCTTTTAGAACGGTGCCTCTAGTATTGCTGGCACTCCTTGCTTTCTCATCTGAAAGAACTCTTCAGCACATCTTTGGTGCCTGCTAACAGCTTTGCTGAAGCCGGTTTGTGATGCACGAATGATTGGCCTCTGCTCCCACAGATGAAGAGCCAGGACAGAAGGAAGCTGCTGGATCTCTTCCGTGCAGAGCATCGTTTAGAAAGGTGCCTCTAGTATTGCTGGCACTCCTTGCTTTCTCATCTGAAAGAAGTCTTCAGCACATCTTTGGTGCCTGCTAACAGCTTTGCTGAAGCCGGTTTGTGATGCACGAATGATTGGCCTCTGCTCCCACAGATGAAGAGCCAGGACAGAAGGAAGCTGCTGGATCTCTTCCATGCAGAGCATCTTTTAGAACGGTGCCTCTAGTATTGCTGGCACTCCTTGCTTTCTCATCTGAAAGAAGTCTTCAGCACATCTTTGGTGCCTGCTAACAGCTTTGCTGAAACCTGTTTGTGATGCACGAATGATTGGCCTCTGCTCACACAGATGAAGAGCCAGGACAGAAGGAAGCTGCTGGATCTCTTCCCTGCAGAGCATCTTTTAGAACGGTGCCTCTAGTATTGCTGGCACTCCTTGCTTTCTCATCTGAAAGAACTCTTCAGCACATCTTTGGTGCCTGCTAACAGCTTTGCTGAAGCTGGTTTGTGATGCACGAATGATTGGACTCTGCTCACACAGATGAAGAGCCAGGACAGAAGGAAGCTGCTGGATCTCTTCCGTACAGAGCATCTTTTCGAACGGTGCCTCTAGTATTGCTGGCACTCCTTGTTTTCTCTTCTGAAATCCATTAGTTTGCAAATCAGGGTAGCGCCGCTCGCAATTCTGAGGCTGTTAGTCGTGCAGGAATGATTGGCCTCTGCTCCCACTGATGAAGAGCCAGGACAGAAGGAAGCTGCTGGATCTCTTCCCTGCAGAGCATCTTTTAGAACGGTGCCTCTAGTATTGCTGGCACTCCTTGCTTTCTCATCTGAAAGAACTCTTCAGCACATCTTTGGTGCCTGCTAACAGCTTTGCTGAAGCCGGTTTGTGATGCACGAATGATTGGCCTCTGCTCATGAAGGTGAAGAGCCAGGACAGAAGGAAGCTGCTGGATCTCTTCCCTGCAGAGCATCTTTTAGAACGGTGCCTCTAGTATTGCTGGCACTCCTTGCTTTCTCATCTGAAAGAACTCTTCAGCACATCTTTGGTGCCTGCTAAACGCTTTGCTGAAGCCGGTTTGTGATGCACGAATGCTTGGCCTCTGCTCACACAGATGAAGTGCCAGGACAGAAGGAAGCTGCTGTATCTCTTCCACGCAGAGCATCTTTTAGAACGGTGCCTCTAGTATTGCTGGCACTCCTTGTTTTCTCTTCTGAAATCCATTAGTTTACAAATCAGGGTAGCGCCCCTCGCAATTCTGAGGCTGTTAGTCGTGCAGGAATGATTGGCCTCTGCTCCCACAGATGAAGAGCCAGGACAGAAGGAAGCTGCTGGATCTCTTCCGTGCAGAGCATCTTTTAGAACGGTGCCTCTAGTATTGCTGGCGCTCCTTGCTTTCTCATCTGAAAGAACTCTTCAGCACATCTTTGGTGCCTGCTAACAGCTTTGCTGAAGCCGGTTTGTGATGCACGAATGATTGGCCTCTGCTCCCACAGATGAAGAGCCAGGACAGAAGGAAGCTGCTGGATCTCTTCCGTGCAGAGCATCGTTTAGAACGGTGCCTCTGGTATTGCTGGCACTCCTTGCTTTCTCATCTGAAAGAACTCTTCAGCACATCTTTGGTGCCTGCTAACAGCTTTGCTGAAGCCGGTTTGTGATGCACGAATGATTGGCCTCTGCTCATGAAGGTGAAGAGCCAGGACAGAAGGAAGCTGCTGGATCTCTTCCGTACAGAGCATCTTTTAGAACGGTGCCTCTAGTATTGCTGGCACTCCATGTTTTCTCTTCTGAAATCCATTAGTTTACAAATCAGGGTAGCGCCCCTCGCAATTCTGAGGCTGTTAGTCGTGCAGGAATGACTGGCCTCTGCTCCCACAGATGAAGAGCCAGGACAGAAGGAAGCTGCTGGATCTCTTCCGTGCAGAGCATCTTTTAGAACGGTGCCTCTAGTATTGCTGGCACTCCTTGCTTTCTCATCTGAAAGAACTCTTCAGCACATCTTTGGTGCCTGCTAACAGCTTTGCTGAAGCCGGTTTGTGATGCACGAATGATTGGCCTCTGCTCCCACAGATGAAGAGCCAGGACAGAAGGAAGCTGCTGGATCTCTTCCGTGCAGAGCATCGTTTAGAAAGGTGCCTCTAGTATTGCTGGCACTCCTTGCTTTCTCATCTGAAAGAAGTCTTCAGCACATCTTTGGTGCCTGCTAACAGCTTTGCTGAAGCCGGTTTGTGATGCACGAATGATTGGCCTCTGCTCCCACAGATGAAGAGCCAGGACAGAAGGAAGCTGCTGGATCTCTTCCATGCAGAGCATCTTTTAGAACGGTGCCTCTAGTATTGCTGGCACTCCTTGCTTTCTCATCTGAAAGAAGTCTTCAGCACATCTTTGGTGCCTGCTAACAGCTTTGCTGAAACCTGTTTGTGATGCACGAATGATTGGCCTCTGCTCACACAGATGAAGAGCCAGGACAGAAGGAAGCTGCTGGATCTCTTCCCTGCAGAGCATCTTTTAGAACGGTGCCTCTAGTATTGCTGGCACTCCTTGCTTTCTCATCTGAAAGAACTCTTCAGCACATCTTTGGTGCCTGCTAACAGCTTTGCTGAAGCTGGTTTGTGATGCACGAATGATTGGACTCTGCTCACACAGATGAAGAGCCAGGACAGAAGGAAGCTGCTGGATCTCTTCCATACAGAGCATCTTTTCGAACGGTGCCTCTAGTATTGCTGGCACTCCTTGTTTTCTCTTCTGAAATCCATTAGTTTACAAATCAGGGTAGCGCCCCTCGCAATTCTGAGGCTGTTAGTCGTGCAGGAATGATTGGCCTCTGCTCCCACAGATGAAGAGCCAGGACAGAAGGAAGCTGCTGGATCTCTTCCGTGCAGAGCATCGTTTAGAATGGTGCCTCTAGTATTGCTGGCGCTCCTTGCTTTCTCATCTGAAAGAACTCTTCAGCACATCTTTGGTGCCTGCTAACAGCTTTGCTGAAGCCGGTTTGTGATGCACGAATGATTGGCCTCTGCTCACACAGGTGAAGAGCCAGGACAGAAGGAAGCTGCTGGATCTCTTCCGTGCAGAGCATCGTTTAGAACGGTGCCTCTAGTATTGCTGGCACTCCTTGCTTTCTCATCTGAAAGAACTCTTCAGCACATCTTTGGTGCCTGCTAACAGCTTTGCTGAAGCCGGTTTGTGATGCACGAATGATTGGCCTCTGCTCCCACAGATGAAGAGCCAGGACAGAAGGAAGCTGCTGGATCTCTTCCGTGCAGAGCATCTTTTAGAACGGTGCCTCTAGTATTGCTGGCACTCCTTGCTTTCTCATCTGAAAGAACTCTTCAGCACATCTTTGGTGCCTGCTAACAGCTTTGCTGAAGCCGGTTTGTGATGCACGAATGATTGGCCTCTGCTCGCACAGGTGAACAGCCAGGACAGAATGAAGCTGCTGTATCTCTTCCGTACAGAGCATCTTTTAGAACGGTGCCTCTAGTATTGCTGGCACGCCTTGCTTTCTCTTCTGAAATCCATTAGTTTACAAATCAGGGTAGCGCTCCTCGCAATTCTGAGGCTGTTAGTCGTGCAGGAATGATTGGCCACTGCTCCCACAGAGGAAGAGACAGGACAGAAGGAAGCTGCTGGATCTCTTCCGTGCAGAGCATCTTTTAGAACGGTGCCTCTAGTATTGCTGGCACTCCTTGCTTTCTCATCTGAAAGAACTCTTCAGCACATCTTTGGTGCCTGCTAACAGCTTTGCTGAAGCCGGTTTGTGATGCACGAATGATTGGACTCTGCTCTCACAGATGAAGAGCCAGGACAGAAGGAAGCTGCTGGATCTCTTCCGTGCAGAGCATCTTTTAGAACGGTGCCTCTAGTATTGCTGGCACTCCTTGCTTTCTCATCTGAAAGAACTCTTCAGCACATCTTTGGTGCCTGCTAACAGCTTTGCTGAAGCCGGTTTGTGATGCACGAATGATTGGCCTCTGCTCATGCAGGTGAAGAGCCAGGACAGAAGGAAGCTGCTGGATCTCTTCCATGCAGAGCATCTTTTAGAACGGTGCCTCTAGTATTGCTGGCACTCCTTGCTTTCTCATCTGAAAGAACTCTTCAGCACATCTTTGGTGCCTGCTAACAGCTTTGCTGAAGCCGGTTTGTGATGCACGAATGATTGGACTCTGCTCACACAGATGAAGAGCCAGGACAGAAGGAAGCTGCTGGATCTCTTCCGTGCAGAGCATCTTTTAGAACGGTGCCTCTAGTATTGCTGGCACTCCTTGTTTTCTCTTCTGAAATCCATTAGTTTACAAATCAGGGTAGCGCCCCTCGCAATTCTGAGGCTGTTAGTCGTGCAGGAATGATTGGCCTCTGCTCCCACAGATGAAGAGCCAGGACAGAAGGAAGCTGCTGGATCTCTTCCATGCAGAGCATCTTTTAGAACGGTGCCTCTAGTATTGCTGGCACTCCTTGCTTTCTCTTCTGAAATCCATTAGTTTACAAATCAGGGTAGCGCCCCACGCAATTCTGAGGCTGTTAGTCGTGCAGGAATGATTGGCCTCTGCTCACGCACACGAATAGCAGATCGGAAAGATACTGCTGCTTCTCTTCATCTGACGTTAAGCTTTGCAGGTTTGCCCCTACACTGCAGAGTCTTTCTGTTCTCTGATCTGAAAGGAACTTGGATATTTCTGTGGTGCCTATAAAGAGCTTTCCTGAATCAGGGTTGTTATGAAAGAACGATTGTCATCTGCTCACACAGATAAGGAGCCAGGTCAGAAGGGTGCTGCTGCTTCATCTCTTCTGCACTCAGCAACTTCTCGAGCGGTGCCTCTAGTATTGCTGGCACTCCTTGTTTTCGCTTCTGAAATCTATTCCTTTAAAAATGAGGGTCATGCTCCTGGCCATTCTGAAGCTGTTTGTAGTGCAGGATTGTTTGGCCTCTGCTCAAGCAGACGAATGGCAGTGTCGGAAAGATACTGCTGCTTCTCTTCAGCTGACGGTAATCTTTGCAGGTTTGCCCCCTACACTGCAGAGTCTTTCTGTTCTCTGATCTGAAAGGCCACTTGGATATTTCTGTGATGCCTACAAAGAGCTTTCCTGAAGCTGGGTTGTTACAAACGAATGATTAGACTCTGCTCCCACAGATGAGGAGACAGGAGTGAATGGTGCTGCTGCAACTCTTCTGAGGAAAGCATCTTTTCAAACGGTGCCTCTAGTATTGCTGGCACTCCTTGCTTTCTCATCTGAAAGAACTTTTCAGCACATCTATGGTGCCTGTTAACAGCTTTGCTGAAGCTGTTTGTCTTGCAAGAATGATTGGCCTCTGCTCCCACAGATGAAGAGCCAGGACAGAAGGAAGCTGCTGGATCTCTTCTATGCAGAGCATCTTTTAGAACGGTGCCTCTAGTATTGCTAGCACGCCTTGCTTTCTCTTCTGAAATCCATTAGTTTACAAATCAGGGTAGCGCTCCTCGCAATTCTGAGGCTGTTAGTCGTGCAGGAATGATTGGCCACTGCTCCCACAGAGGAAGAGACAGGACAGAAGGAAGCTGCTGGATCTCTTCCGTGCAGAGCATCTTTTAGAACGGTGCCTCTAGTATTGCTGGCACTCCTTGCTTTCTCATCTGAAAGAAGTCTTCAGCACATCTTTGGTGCCTGCTAACAGCTTTGCTGAAGCCGGTTTGTGATGCACGAATGATTGGCCTCTGCTCACAAAGGTGAAGAGCCAGGACAGAAGGAAGCTGCTGGATCTCTTCCGTGCAGAGCATCTTTTAGAACGGTGCCTCTAGTATTGCTGGCACTCCTTGCTTTCTCATCTGAAAGAACTCTTCAGCACATCTTTGGTGCCTGCTAACAGCTTTGCTGAAGCCGGTTTGTGATGCACGAATGATTGGCCTCTGCTCCCACAGATGAAGAGCCAGGACAGAAGGAAGCTGCTGGATCTCTTCCGTGCAGAGCATCTTTTAGAACGGTGCCTCTAGTATTGCTGGCACTCCTTGCTTTCTCATCTGAAAGAACTCTTCAGCACATCTTTGGTGCCTGCTAACAGCTTTGCTGAAGCCGGTTTGTGATGCACGAATGATTGGCCTCTGCTCGCACAGGTGAACAGCCAGGACAGAATGAAGCTGCTGTATCTCTTCCGTACAGAGCATCTTTTAGAACGGTGCCTCTAGTATTGCTGGCACTCCTTGTTTTCTCTTCTGAAATCCATTAGTTTACAAATCAGGGTAGCGCCCCACGCAATTCTGAGGCTGTTAGTCGTGCAGGAATGATTGGCCTCTGCTCACGCACACGAATAGCAGATCGGAAAGATACTGCTGCTTCTCTTCATCTGACGTTAAGCTTTGCAGGTTTGCCCCTACACTGCAGAGTCTTTCTGTTCTCTGATCTGAAAGGAACTTGGATATTTCTGTGGTGCCTATAAAGAGCTTTCCTGAATCAGGGTTGTTATGAAAGAACGATTGTCATCTGCTCACACAGATAAGGAGCCAGGTCAGAAGGGTGCTGCTGCTTCATCTCTTCTGCACTCAGCAACTTCTCGAGCGGTGCCTCTAGTATTGCTGGCACTCCTTGTTTTCGCTTCTGAAATCTATTCCTTTAAAAATGAGGGTCATGCTCCTGGCCATTCTGAAGCTGTTTGTAGTGCAGGATTGTTTGGCCTCTGCTCAAGCAGACGAATGGCAGTGTCGGAAAGATACTGCTGCTTCTCTTCAGCTGACGGTAATCTTTGCAGGTTTGCCCCCTACACTGCAGAGTCTTTCTGTTCTCTGATCTGAAAGGCCACTTGGATATTTCTGTGATGCCTACAAAGAGCTTTCCTGAAGCTGGGTTGTTACAAACGAATGATTACACTCTGCTCCCACAGATGAGGAGACA
Organism: Myiopsitta monachus; assembly: GCA_017639245.1. Taxonomy (NCBI): domain Eukaryota; kingdom Metazoa; phylum Chordata; class Aves; order Psittaciformes; family Psittacidae; genus Myiopsitta; species Myiopsitta monachus. Next base: position 67,485 of record JAESHU010000077.1, on the reverse strand, counting down.
GGAGTGAATGGTGCTGCTGCAACTCTTCTGAGGAAAGCATCTTTTCAAACGGTGCCACTAGTACTGCTGTCACTCCTTGCTTTCTCATCTGAAAGAACTTTTCAGCACATCTATGGTGCCTGCTTACAGCTTTCCTGAAGGCGGTTTTTGATCCAGGTATGATTGTCCTCTGCTCCCACCGATGAGGAGAGTGCAGTCAAGGGTGGTGCTGCAACTTTTCAGCGCAAACCATCTTTTCGAAAGCTGCCACTACTATTGCTGTCACTCCTTGCTTTCTCATCTGAAAGAACTTTTCAGCACATCTATGGTGCCTGCTAACAGCTTTGCTGAAGCTGTTTGTCTTGCAAGAATGATTGACCTCTGCTCTCACAGAGGAAGAGACAGGACAGAAGGAAGCTGCTGGATCTCTTCCGTGCAGAGCATCTTTTAGAACGGTGCCTCTAGTATTGCTGGCACTCCTTGCTTTCTCTTCTGAAATCCATTAGTTTACAAATCAGGGTAGCGCCCCTCGCAATTCTGAGGCTGTTAGTCGTGCAGGAATGATTGGCCACTGCTCCCACAGAGGAAGAGCCAGGACAGAAGGAAGCTGCTGGATCTCTTCCGTGCAGAGCACCTTTTAGAACGGTGCCTCTAGTATTGCTGGCACTCCTTGCTTTCTCATCTGAAAGAACTCTTCAGCACATCTTTGGTGCCTGCTAACAGCTTTGCTGAAGCCGGTTTGTGATGCACGAATGATTGGCCTCTGCTCACACAGGTGAAGAGCCAGGACAGAAGGAAGCTGCTGGACCTCATCCGCCCTCAGCATCTTTTAGAACGGTGCCTCTAGTATTGCTGGCACTCCTTGCTTTCTCATCTGAAAGAACTCCAGAACATCTTTGGTGCCTGCTAACAGCTTTGCTGAAGCCGGTTTGTGATGCACGAATGATTGGCCTCTGCTCACACAGGTGAAGAGCCAGGACAGAAGGAAGCTGCTGGATCTCTTCCGTACAGAGCATCTTTTAGAACGGTGCCACTAGTATTGCTGGCACTCCTTGTTTTCTCTTCTGAAATCCATTAGTTTACAAATCAGGGTAGCGCCCCTCGCAATTCTGAGGCTGTTAGTCGTGCAGGAATGATTGGCCTCTGCTCACGCACACGAATAGCAGATCGTAAAGATACTGCTGCTTCTCTTCATCTGACGTTAAGCTTTGCAGGTTTGCCCCTACACTGCAGAGTCTTTCTGTTCTCTGATCTGAAAGGAACTTGGATATTTCTGTGGTGCCTATAAAGAGCTTTCCTGAATCAGGGTTGTTATGAAAGAACGATTGTCATCTGCTCACATATATAAGGAGCCAGGTCAGAAGGGTGCTGCTGCTTCATCTCTTCTGCACTCAGCAACTTCTCGAGCGGTGCCTCTAGTATTGCTGGCACTCCTTGTTTTCGCTTCTGAAATCTATTCCTTTAAAAATGAGGGTCATGCTCCTGGCCATTCTGAAGCTGTTTGTAGTGCAGGATTGTTTGGCCTCTGCTCAAGCAGACGAATGGCAGTGTCGGAAAGATACTGCTGCTTCTCTTCAGCTGACGGTAATCTTTGCAGGTTTGCCCCCTACACTGCAGAGTCTTTCTGTTCTCTGATCTGAAAGGCCACTTGGATATTTCTGTGATGCCTACAAAGAGCTTTCCTGAAGCTGGGTTGTTACAAACGAATGATTACACTCTGCTCCCACAGATGAGGAGACAGGAGTGAATGGTGCTGCTGCAACTCTTCTGAGGAAAGCATCTTTTCAAACGGTGCCTCTAGTATTGCTGGCACTCCTTGCTTTCTCATCTGAAAGAACTTTTCAGCACATCTATGGTGCCTGTTAACAGCTTTGCTGAAGCTGTTTGTCTTGCAAGAATGATTGGCCTCTGCTCCCACAGATGAAGAGCCAGGACAGAAGGAAGCTGCTGGATCTCTTCTATGGAGAGCATCTTTTAGAACGGTGCCTCTAGTATTGCTGGCACGCCTTGCTTTCTCTTCTGAAATCCATTAGTTTACAAATCAGGGTAGCGCTCCTCGCAATTCTGAGGCTGTTAGTCGTGCAGGAATGATTGGCCACTGCTCCCACAGAGGAAGAGACAGGACAGAAGGAAGCTGCTGGATCTCTTCCGTGCAGAGCATCTTTTAGAACGGTGCCTCTAGTATTGCTGGCACTCCTTGCTTTCTCATCTGAAAGAACTCTTCAGCACATCTTTGGTGCCTGCTAACAGCTTTGCTGAAGCCGGTTTGTGATGCACGAATGATTGGACTCTGCTCTCACAGATGAAGAGCCAGGACAGAAGGAAGCTGCTGGATCTCTTCCGTGCAGAGCATCTTTTAGAACGGTGCCTCTAGTATTGCTGGCACTCCTTGCTTTCTCATCTGAAAGAACTCTTCAGCACATCTTTGGTGCCTGCTAACAGCTTTGCTGAAGCCGGTTTGTGATGCACGAATGATTGGCCTCTGCTCATGCAGGTGAAGAGCCAGGACAGAAGGAAGCTGCTGGATCTCTTCCATGCAGAGCATCTTTTAGAACGGTGCCTCTAGTATTGCTGGCACTCCTTGCTTTCTCATCTGAAAGAACTCTTCAGCACATCTTTGGTGCCTGCTAACAGCTTTGCTGAAGCCGGTTTGTGATGCACGAATGATTGGACTCTGCTCACACAGATGAAGAGCCAGGACAGAAGGAAGCTGCTGGATCTCTTCCGTGCAGAGCATCTTTTAGAACGGTGCCTCTAGTATTGCTGGCACTCCTTGTTTTCTCTTCTGAAATCCATTAGTTTACAAATCAGGGTAGCGCCCCTCGCAATTCTGAGGCTGTTAGTCGTGCAGGAATGATTGGCCTCTGCTCCCACAGATGAAGAGCCAGGACAGAAGGAAGCTGCTGGATCTCTTCCATGCAGAGCATCTTTTAGAACGGTGCCTCTAGTATTGCTGGCACTCCTTGCTTTCTCTTCTGAAATCCATTAGTTTACAAATCAGGGTAGCGCCCCACGCAATTCTGAGGCTGTTAGTCGTGCAGGAATGATTGGCCTCTGCTCACGCACACGAATAGCAGATCGGAAAGATACTGCTGCTTCTCTTCATCTGACGTTAAGCTTTGCAGGTTTGCCCCTACACTGCAGAGTCTTTCTGTTCTCTGATCTGAAAGGAACTTGGATATTTCTGTGGTGCCTATAAAGAGCTTTCCTGAATCAGGGTTGTTATGAAAGAACGATTGTCATCTGCTCACACAGATAAGGAGCCAGGTCAGAAGGGTGCTGCTGCTTCATCTCTTCTGCACTCAGCAACTTCTCGAGCGGTGCCTCTAGTATTGCTGGCACTCCTTGTTTTCGCTTCTGAAATCTATTCCTTTAAAAATGAGGGTCATGCTCCTGGCCATTCTGAAGCTGTTTGTAGTGCAGGATTGTTTGGCCTCTGCTCAAGCAGACGAATGGCAGTGTCGGAAAGATACTGCTGCTTCTCTTCAGCTGACGGTAATCTTTGCAGGTTTGCCCCCTACACTGCAGAGTCTTTCTGTTCTCTGATCTGAAAGGCCACTTGGATATTTCTGTGATGCCTACAAAGAGCTTTCCTGAAGCTGGGTTGTTACAAACGAATGATTAGACTCTGCTCCCACAGATGAGGAGACAGGAGTGAATGGTGCTGCTGCAACTCTTCTGAGGAAAGCATCTTTTCAAACGGTGCCTCTAGTATTGCTATCACTCCTTGCTTTCTCATCTGAAAGAACTTTTCAGCACATCTATGGTGCCTGTTAACAGCTTTGCTGAAGCTGTTTGTCTTGCAAGAATGATTGGCCTCTGCTCCCACAGATGAAGAGCCAGGACAGAAGGAAGCTGCTGGATCTCTTCTATGCAGAGCATCTTTTAGAACGGTGCCTCTAGTATTGCTAGCACGCCTTGCTTTCTCTTCTGAAATCCATTAGTTTACAAATCAGGGTAGCGCTCCTCGCAATTCTGAGGCTGTTAGTCGTGCAGGAATGATTGGCCACTGCTCCCACAGAGGAAGAGACAGGACAGAAGGAAGCTGCTGGATCTCTTCCGTGCAGAGCATCTTTTAGAACGGTGCCTCTAGTATTGCTGGCACTCCTTGCTTTCTCATCTGAAAGAAGTCTTCAGCACATCTTTGGTGCCTGCTAACAGCTTTGCTGAAGCCGGTTTGTGATGCACGAATGATTGGCCTCTGCTCACAAAGGTGAAGAGCCAGGACAGAAGGAAGCTGCTGGATCTCTTCCGTGCAGAGCATCTTTTAGAACGGTGCCTCTAGTATTGCTGGCACTCCTTGCTTTCTCATCTGAAAGAACTCTTCAGCACATCTTTGGTGCCTGCTAACAGCTTTGCTGAAGCCGGTTTGTGATGCACGAATGATTGGCCTCTGCTCCCACAGATGAAGAGCCAGGACAGAAGGAAGCTGCTGGATCTCTTCCGTGCAGAGCATCTTTTAGAACGGTGCCTCTAGTATTGCTGGCACTCCTTGCTTTCTCATCTGAAAGAACTCTTCAGCACATCTTTGGTGCCTGCTAACAGCTTTGCTGAAGCCGGTTTGTGATGCACGAATGATTGGCCTCTGCTCGCACAGGTGAACAGCCAGGACAGAATGAAGCTGCTGTATCTCTTCCGTACAGAGCATCTTTTAGAACGGTGCCTCTAGTATTGCTGGCACTCCTTGTTTTCTCTTCTGAAATCCATTAGTTTACAAATCAGGGTAGCGCCCCACGCAATTCTGAGGCTGTTAGTCGTGCAGGAATGATTGGCCTCTGCTCACGCACACGAATAGCAGATCGGAAAGATACTGCTGCTTCTCTTCATCTGACGTTAAGCTTTGCAGGTTTGCCCCTACACTGCAGAGTCTTTCTGTTCTCTGATCTGAAAGGAACTTGGATATTTCTGTGGTGCCTATAAAGAGCTTTCCTGAATCAGGGTTGTTATGAAAGAACGATTGTCATCTGCTCACACAGATAAGGAGCCAGGTCAGAAGGGTGCTGCTGCTTCATCTCTTCTGCACTCAGCAACTTCTCGAGCGGTGCCTCTAGTATTGCTGGCACTCCTTGTTTTCGCTTCTGAAATCTATTCCTTTAAAAATGAGGGTCATGCTCCTGGCCATTCTGAAGCTGTTTGTAGTGCAGGATTGTTTGGCCTCTGCTCAAGCAGACGAATGGCAGTGTCGGAAAGATACTGCTGCTTCTCTTCAGCTGACGGTAATCTTTGCAGGTTTGCCCCCTACACTGCAGAGTCTTTCTGTTCTCTGATCTGAAAGGCCACTTGGATATTTCTGTGATGCCTACAAAGAGCTTTCCTGAAGCTGGGTTGTTACAAACGAATGATTAGACTCTGCTCCCACAGATGAGGAGACAGGAGTGAATGGTGCTGCTGCAACTCTTCTGAGGAAAGCATCTTTTCAAACGGTGCCTCTAGTATTGCTGGCACTCCTTGCTTTCTCATCTGAAAGAACTTTTCAGCACATCTATGGTGCCTGTTAACAGCTTTGCTGAAGCTGTTTGTCTTGCAAGAATGATTGGCCTCTGCTCCCACAGATGAAGAGCCAGGACAGAAGGAAGCTGCTGGATCTCTTCTATGCAGAGCATCTTTTAGAACGGTGCCTCTAGTATTGCTAGCACGCCTTGCTTTCTCTTCTGAAATCCATTAGTTTACAAATCAGGGTAGCGCTCCTCGCAATTCTGAGGCTGTTAGTCGTGCAGGAATGATTGGCCACTGCTCCCACAGAGGAAGAGACAGGACAGAAGGAAGCTGCTGGATCTCTTCCGTGCAGAGCATCTTTTAGAACGGTGCCTCTAGTATTGCTGGCACTCCTTGCTTTCTCATCTGAAAGAAGTCTTCAGCACATCTTTGGTGCCTGCTAACAGCTTTGCTGAAGCCGGTTTGTGATGCACGAATGATTGGCCTCTGCTCACAAAGGTGAAGAGCCAGGACAGAAGGAAGCTGCTGGATCTCTTCCGTGCAGAGCATCTTTTAGAACGGTGCCTCTAGTATTGCTGGCACTCCTTGCTTTCTCATCTGAAAGAACTCTTCAGCACATCTTTGGTGCCTGCTAACAGCTTTGCTGAAGCCGGTTTGTGATGCACGAATGATTGGCCTCTGCTCCCACAGATGAAGAGCCAGGACAGAAGGAAGCTGCTGGATCTCTTCCGTGCAGAGCATCTTTTAGAACGGTGCCTCTAGTATTGCTGGCACTCCTTGCTTTCTCATCTGAAAGAACTCTTCAGCACATCTTTGGTGCCTGCTAACAGCTTTGCTGAAGCCGGTTTGTGATGCACGAATGATTGGCCTCTGCTCGCACAGGTGAACAGCCAGGACAGAATGAAGCTGCTGTATCTCTTCCGTACAGAGCATCTTTTAGAACGGTGCCTCTAGTATTGCTGGCACTCCTTGTTTTCTCTTCTGAAATCCATTAGTTTACAAATCAGGGTAGCGCCCCACGCAATTCTGAGGCTGTTAGTCGTGCAGGAATGATTGGCCTCTGCTCACGCACACGAATAGCAGATCGGAAAGATACTGCTGCTTCTCTTCATCTGACGTTAAGCTTTGCAGGTTTGCCCCTACACTGCAGAGTCTTTCTGTTCTCTGATCTGAAAGGAACTTGGATATTTCTGTGGTGCCTATAAAGAGCTTTCCTGAATCAGGGTTGTTATGAAAGAACGATTGTCATCTGCTCACACAGATAAGGAGCCAGGTCAGAAGGGTGCTGCTGCTTCATCTCTTCTGCACTCAGCAACTTCTCGAGCGGTGCCTCTAGTATTGCTGGCACTCCTTGTTTTCGCTTCTGAAATCTATTCCTTTAAAAATGAGGGTCATGCTCCTGGCCATTCTGAAGCTGTTTGTAGTGCAGGATTGTTTGGCCTCTGCTCAAGCAGACGAATGGCAGTGTCGGAAAGATACTGCTGCTTCTCTTCAGCTGACGGTAATCTTTGCAGGTTTGCCCCCTACACTGCAGAGTCTTTCTGTTCTCTGATCTGAAAGGCCACTTGGATATTTCTGTGATGCCTACAAAGAGCTTTCCTGAAGCTGGGTTGTTACAAACGAATGATTACACTCTGCTCCCACAGATGAGGAGACAGGAGTGAATGGTGCTGCTGCAACTCTTCTGAGGAAAGCATCTTTTCAAACGGTGCCACTAGTACTGCTGTCACTCCTTGCTTTCTCATCTGAAAGAACTTTTCAGCACATATATGGTGCGTGCTTACAGCTTTCCTGAAGGCGGTTTTTGATCCAGGTATGATTGTCCTCTGCTCCCACCGATGAGGAGAGTGCAGTCAAGGGTGGTGCTGCAACTTTTCAGCGCAAACCATCTTTTCGAAAGCTGCCACTACTATTGCTGTCACTCCTTGCTTTCTCATCTGAAAGAACTTTTCAGCACATCTATGGTGCCTGCTAACAGCTTTGCTGAAGCTGTTTGTCTTGCAAGAATGATTGACCTCTGCTCTCACAGAGGAAGAGACAGGACAGAAGGAAGCTGCTGGATCTCTTCCGTGCAGAGCATCTTTTAGAACGGTGCCTCTAGTATTGCTGGCACTCCTTGCTTTCTCATCTGAAAGAACTTTTCAGCACATCTATGGTGCCTGCTAAAAGCTTTGCTGAAGCTGTTTGTCTTGCAAGAATGATTGACCTCTGCTCTCACAGAGGAAGAGACAGGACAGAAGGAAGCTGCTGGATCTCTTCCGTGCAGAGCATCTTTTAGAACGGTGCCTCTAGTATTGCTGGCACTCCTTGCTTTCTCTTCTGAAATCCATTAGTTTACAAATCAGGGTAGCGCCCCTCGCAATTCTGAGGCTGTTAGTCGTGCAGGAATGATTGGCCACTGCTCCCACAGAGGAAGAGACAGGACAGAAGGAAGCTGCTGGATCTCTTCCGTGCAGAGCACCTTTTAGAACGGTGCCTCTAGTATTGCTGGCACTCCTTGCTTTCTCATCTGAAAGAACTCTTCAGCACATCTTTGGTGCCTGCTAACAGCTTTGCTGAAGCCGGTTTGTGATGCACGAATGATTGGCCTCTGCTCACACAGGTGAAGAGCCAGGACAGAAGGAAGCTGCTGGACCTCATCCGCCCTCAGCATCTTTTAGAACGGTGCCTCTAGTATTGCTGGCACTCCTTGCTTTCTCATCTGAAAGAACTCCAGAACATCTTTGGTGCCTGCTAACAGCTTTGCTGAAGCCGGTTTGTGATGCACGAATGATTGGCCTCTGCTCACACAGGTGAAGAGCCAGGACAGAAGGAAGCTGCTGGATCTCTTCCGTACAGAGCATCTTTTAGAACGGTGCCACTAGTATTGCTGGCACTCCTTGTTTTCTCTTCTGAAATCCATTAGTTTACAAATCAGGGTAGCGCCCCTCGCAATTCTGAGGCTGTTAGTCGTGCAGGAATGATTGGCCTCTGCTCACGCACACGAATAGCAGATCGTAAAGATACTGCTGCTTCTCTTCATCTGACGTTAAGCTTTGCAGGTTTGCCCCTACACTGCAGAGTCTTTCTGTTCTCTGATCTGAAAGGAACTTGGATATTTCTGTGGTGCCTATAAAGAGCTTTCCTGAATCAGGGTTGTTATGAAAGAACGATTGTCATCTGCTCACACATATAAGGAGCCAGGTCAGAAGGGTGCTGCTGCTTCATCTCTTCTGCACTCAGCAACTTCTCGAGCGGTGCCTCTAGTATTGCTGGCACTCCTTGTTTTCGCTTCTGAAATCTATTCCTTTAAAAATGAGGGTCATGCTCCTGGCCATTCTGAAGCTGTTTGTAGTGCAGGATTGTTTGGCCTCTGCTCAAGCAGACGAATGGCAGTGTCGGAAAGATACTGCTGCTTCTCTTCAGCTGACGGTAATCTTTGCAGGTTTGCCCCCTACACTGCAGAGTCTTTCTGTTCTCTGATCTGAAAGGCCACTTGGATATTTCTGTGATGCCTACAAAGAGCTTTCCTGAAGCTGGGTTGTTACAAACGAATGATTACACTCTGCTCCCACAGATGAGGAGACAGGAGTGAATGGTGCTGCTGCAACTCTTCTGAGGAAAGCATCTTTTCAAACGGTGCCTCTAGTATTGCTGGCACTCCTTGCTTTCTCATCTGAAAGAACTTTTCAGCACATCTATGGTGCCTGTTAACAGCTTTGCTGAAGCTGTTTGTCTTGCAAGAATGATTGGCCTCTGCTCCCACAGATGAAGAGCCAGGACAGAAGGAAGCTGCTGGATCTCTTCTATGGAGAGCATCTTTTAGAACGGTGCCTCTAGTATTGCTGGCACTCCTTGCTTTCTCTTCTGAAATCCATTAGTTTACAAATCAGGGTAGCGCTCCTCGCAATTCTGAGGCTGTTAGTCGTGCAGGAATGATTGGCCACTGCTCCCACAGAGGAAGAGACAGGACAGAAGGAAGCTGCTGGATCTCTTCCGTGCAGAGCATCTTTTAGAACGGTGCCTCTAGTATTGCTGGCACTCCTTGCTTTCTCATCTGAAAGAACTCTTCAGCACATCTTTGGTGCCTGCTAACAGCTTTGCTGAAGCCGGTTTGTGATGCACGAATGATTGGACTCTGCTCTCACAGATGAAGAGCCAGGACAGAAGGAAGCTGCTGGATCTCTTCCGTGCAGAGCATCTTTTAGAACGGTGCCTCTAGTATTGCTGGCACTCCTTGCTTTCTCATCTGAAAGAACTCTTCAGCACATCTTTGGTGCCTGCTAACAGCTTTGCTGAAGCCGGTTTGTGATGCACGAATGATTGGCCTCTGCTCATGCAGGTGAAGAGCCAGGACAGAAGGAAGCTGCTGGATCTCTTCCATGCAGAGCATCTTTTAGAACGGTGCCTCTAGTATTGCTGGCACTCCTTGCTTTCTCATCTGAAAGAACTCTTCAGCACATCTTTGGTGCCTGCTAACAGCTTTGCTGAAGCCGGTTTGTGATGCACGAATGATTGGACTCTGCTCACACAGATGAAGAGCCAGGACAGAAGGAAGCTGCTGGATCTCTTCCGTGCAGAGCATCTTTTAGAACGGTGCCTCTAGTATTGCTGGCACTCCTTGTTTTCTCTTCTGAAATCCATTAGTTTACAAATCAGGGTAGCGCCCCTCGCAATTCTGAGGCTGTTAGTCGTGCAGGAATGATTGGCCTCTGCTCCCACAGATGAAGAGCCAGGACAGAAGGAAGCTGCTAGATCTCTTCCATGCAGAGCATCTTTTAGAACGGTGCCTCTAGTATTGCTGGCACTCCTTGCTTTCTCTTCTGAAATCCATTAGTTTACAAATCAGGGTAGCGCCCCACGCAATTCTGAGGCTGTTAGTCGTGCAGGAATGATTGGCCTCTGCTCACGCACACGAATAGCAGATCGGAAAGATACTGCTGCTTCTCTTCATCTGACGTTAAGCTTTGCAGGTTTGCCCCTACACTGCAGAGTCTTTCTGTTCTCTGATCTGAAAGGAACTTGGATATTTCTGTGGTGCCTATAAAGAGCTTTCCTGAATCAGGGTTGTTATGAAAGAACGATTGTCATCTGCTCACACAGATAAGGAGCCAGGTCAGAAGGGTGCTGCTGCTTCATCTCTTCTGCACTCAGCAACTTCTCGAGCGGTGCCTCTAGTATTGCTGGCACTCCTTGTTTTCGCTTCTGAAATCTATTCCTTTAAAAATGAGGGTCATGCTCCTGGCCATTCTGAAGCTGTTTGTAGTGCAGGATTGTTTGGCCTCTGCTCAAGCAGACGAATGGCAGTGTCGGAAAGATACTGCTGCTTCTCTTCAGCTGACGGTAATCTTTGCAGGTTTGCCCCCTACACTGCAGAGTCTTTCTGTTCTCTGATCTGAAAGGCCACTTGGATATTTCTGTGATGCCTACAAAGAGCTTTCCTGAAGCTGGGTTGTTACAAACGAATGATTAGACTCTGCTCCCACAGATGAGGAGACAGGAGTGAATGGTGCTGCTGCAACTCTTCTGAGGAAAGCATCTTTTCAAACGGTGCCTCTAGTATTGCTATCACTCCTTGCTTTCTCATCTGAAAGAACTTTTCAGCACATCTATGGTGCCTGTTAACAGCTTTGCTGAAGCTGTTTGTCTTGCAAGAATGATTGGCCTCTGCTCCCACAGATGAAGAGCCAGGACAGAAGGAAGCTGCTGGATCTCTTCTATGCAGAGCATCTTTTAGAACGGTGCCTCTAGTATTGCTAGCACGCCTTGCTTTCTCTTCTGAAATCCATTAGTTTACAAATCAGGGTAGCGCTCCTCGCAATTCTGAGGCTGTTAGTCGTGCAGGAATGATTGGCCACTGCTCCCACAGAGGAAGAGACAGGACAGAAGGAAGCTGCTGGATCTCTTCCGTGCAGAGCATCTTTTAGAACGGTGCCTCTAGTATTGCTGGCACTCCTTGCTTTCTCATCTGAAAGAAGTCTTCAGCACATCTTTGGTGCCTGCTAACAGCTTTGCTGAAGCCGGTTTGTGATGCACGAATGATTGGCCTCTGCTCACAAAGGTGAAGAGCCAGGACAGAAGGAAGCTGCTGGATCTCTTCCGTGCAGAGCATCTTTTAGAACGGTGCCTCTAGTATTGCTGGCACTCCTTGCTTTCTCATCTGAAAGAACTCTTCAGCACATCTTTGGTGCCTGCTAACAGCTTTGCTGAAGCCGGTTTGTGATGCACGAATGATTGGCCTCTGCTCCCACAGGTGAAGAGCCAGGACAGAAGGAAGCTGCTGGATCTCTTCCGTGCAGAGCATCTTTTAGAACGGTGCCTCTAGTATTGCTGGCACTCCTTGCTTTCTCATCTGAAAGAACTCTTCAGCACATCTTTGGTGCCTGCTAACAGCTTTGCTGAAGCCGGTTTGTGATGCACGAATGATTGGCCTCTGCTCGCACAGGTGAACAGCCAGGACAGAATGAAGCTGCTGTATCTCTTCCGTACAGAGCATCTTTTAGAACGGTGCCTCTAGTATTGCTGGCACTCCTTGTTTTCTCTTCTGAAATCCATTAGTTTACAAATCAGGGTAGCGCCCCACGCAATTCTGAGGCTGTTAGTCGTGCAGGAATGATTGGCCTCTGCTCACGCACACGAATAGCAGATCGGAAAGATACTGCTGCTTCTCTTCATCTGACGTTAAGCTTTGCAGGTTTGCCCCTACACTGCAGAGTCTTTCTGTTCTCTGATCTGAAAGGAACTTGGATATTTCTGTGGTGCCTATAAAGAGCTTTCCTGAATCAGGGTTGTTATGAAAGAACGATTGTCATCTGCTCACACAGATAAGGAGCCAGGTCAGAAGGGTGCTGCTGCTTCATCTCTTCTGCACTCAGCAACTTCTCGAGCGGTGCCTCTAGTATTGCTGGCACTCCTTGTTTTCGCTTCTGAAATCTATTCCTTTAAAAATGAGGGTCATGCTCCTGGCCATTCTGAAGCTGTTTGTAGTGCAGGATTGTTTGGCCTCTGCTCAAGCAGACGAATGGCAGTGTCGGAAAGATACTGCTGCTTCTCTTCAGCTGACGGTAATCTTTGCAGGTTTGCCCCCTACACTGCAGAGTCTTTCTGTTCTCTGATCTGAAAGGCCACTTGGATATTTCTGTGATGCCTACAAAGAGCTTTCCTGAAGCTGGGTTGTTACAAACGAATGATTAGACTCTGCTCCCACAGATGAGGAGACAGGAGTGAATGGTGCTGCTGCAACTCTTCTGAGGAAAGCATCTTTTCAAACGGTGCCTCTAGTATTGCTATCACTCCTTGCTTTCTCATCTGAAAGAACTTTTCAGCACATCTATGGTGCCTGTTAACAGCTTTGCTGAAGCTGTTTGTCTTGCAAGAATGATTGGCCTCTGCTCCCACAGATGAAGAGCCAGGACAGAAGGAAGCTGCTGGATCTCTTCTATGCAGAGCATCTTTTAGAACGGTGCCTCTAGTATTGCTAGCACGCCTTGCTTTCTCTTCTGAAATCCATTAGTTTACAAATCAGGGTAGCGCTCCTCGCAATTCTGAGGCTGTTAGTCGTGCAGGAATGATTGGCCACTGCTCCCACAGAGGAAGAGACAGGACAGAAGGAAGCTGCTGGATCTCTTCCGTGCAGAGCATCTTTTAGAACGGTGCCTCTAGTATTGCTGGCACTCCTTGCTTTCTCATCTGAAAGAAGTCTTCAGCACATCTTTGGTGCCTGCTAACAGCTTTGCTGAAGCCGGTTTGTGATGCACGAATGATTGGCCTCTGCTCACAAAGGTGAAGAGCCAGGACAGAAGGAAGCTGCTGGATCTCTTCCGTGCAGAGCATCTTTTAGAACGGTGCCTCTAGTATTGCTGGCACTCCTTGCTTTCTCATCTGAAAGAACTCTTCAGCACATCTTTGGTGCCTGCTAACAGCTTTGCTGAAGCCGGTTTGTGATGCACGAATGATTGGCCTCTGCTCCCACAGATGAAGAGCCAGGACAGAAGGAAGCTGCTGGATCTCTTCCGTGCAGAGCATCTTTTAGAACGGTGCCTCTAGTATTGCTGGCACTCCTTGCTTTCTCATCTGAAAGAACTCTTCAGCACATCTTTGGTGCCTGCTAACAGCTTTGCTGAAGCCGGTTTGTGATGCACGAATGATTGGCCTCTGCTCGCACAGGTGAACAGCCAGGACAGAATGAAGCTGCTGTATCTCTTCCGTACAGAGCATCTTTTAGAACGGTGCCTCTAGTATTGCTGGCACTCCTTGTTTTCTCTTCTGAAATCCATTAGTTTACAAATCAGGGTAGCGCCCCACGCAATTCTGAGGCTGTTAGTCGTGCAGGAATGATTGGCCTCTGCTCACGCACACGAATAGCAGATCGGAAAGATACTGCTGCTTCTCTTCATCTGACGTTAAGCTTTGCAGGTTTGCCCCTACACTGCAGAGTCTTTCTGTTCTCTGATCTGAAAGGAACTTGGATATTTCTGTGGTGCCTATAAAGAGCTTTCCTGAATCAGGGTTGTTATGAAAGAACGATTGTCATCTGCTCACACAGATAAGGAGCCAGGTCAGAAGGGTGCTGCTGCTTCATCTCTTCTGCACTCAGCAACTTCTCGAGCGGTGCCTCTAGTATTGCTGGCACTCCTTGTTTTCGCTTCTGAAATCTATTCCTTTAAAAATGAGGGTCATGCTCCTGGCCATTCTGAAGCTGTTTGTAGTGCAGGATTGTTTGGCCTCTGCTCAAGCAGACGAATGGCAGTGTCGGAAAGATACTGCTGCTTCTCTTCAGCTGACGGTAATCTTTGCAGGTTTGCCCCCTACACTGCAGAGTCTTTCTGTTCTCTGATCTGAAAGGCCACTTGGATATTTCTGTGATGCCTACAAAGAGCTTTCCTGAAGCTGGGTTGTTACAAACGAATGATTACACTCTGCTCCCACAGATGAGGAGACAGGAGTGAATGGTGCTGCTGCAACTCTTCTGAGGAAAGCATCTTTTCAAACGGTGCCACTAGTACTGCTGTCACTCCTTGCTTTCTCATCTGAAAGAACTTTTCAGCACATATATGGTGCGTGCTTACAGCTTTCCTGAAGGCGGTTTTTGATCCAGGTATGATTGTCCTCTGCTCCCACCGATGAGGAGAGTGCAGTCAAGGGTGGTGCTGCAACTTTTCAGCGCAAACCATCTTTTCGAAAGCTGCCACTACTATTGCTGTCACTCCTTGCTTTCTCATCTGAAAGAACTTTTCAGCACATCTATGGTGCCTGCTAACAGCTTTGCTGAAGCTGTTTGTCTTGCAAGAATGATTGACCTCTGCTCTCACAGAGGAAGAGACAGGACAGAAGGAAGCTGCTGGATCTCTTCCGTGCAGAGCATCTTTTAGAACGGTGCCTCTAGTATTGCTGGCACTCCTTGCTTTCTCTTCTGAAATCCATTAGTTTACAAATCAGGGTAGCGCCCCTCGCAATTCTGAGGCTGTTAGTCGTGCAGGAATGATTGGCCACTGCTCCCACAGAGGAAGAGCCAGGACAGAAGGAAGCTGCTGGATCTCTTCCGTGCAGAGCACCTTTTAGAACGGTGCCTCTAGTATTGCTGGCACTCCTTGCTTTCTCATCTGAAAGAACTGTTCAGCACATCTTTGGTGCCTGCTAACAGCTTTGCTGAAGCCGGTTTGTGATGCACGAATGATTGGCCTCTGCTCACACAGGTGAAGAGCCAGGACAGAAGGAAGCTGCTGGACCTCATCCGCCCTCAGCATCTTTTAGAACGGTGCCTCTAGTATTGCTGGCACTCCTTGCTTTCTCATCTGAAAGAACTCCAGAACATCTTTGGTGCCTGCTAACAGCTTTGCTGAAGCCGGTTTGTGATGCACGAATGATTGGCCTCTGCTCACACAGGTGAAGAGCCAGGACAGAAGGAAGCTGCTGGATCTCTTCCGTACAGAGCATCTTTTAGAACGGTGCCACTAGTATTGCTGGCACTCCTTGTTTTCTCTTCTGAAATCCATTAGTTTACAAATCAGGGTAGCGCCCCTCGCAATTCTGAGGCTGTTAGTCGTGCAGGAATGATTGGCCTCTGCTCACGCACACGAATAGCAGATCGTAAAGATACTGCTGCTTCTCTTCATCTGACGTTAAGCTTTGCAGGTTTGCCCCTACACTGCACAGTCTTTCTGTTCTCTGATCTGAAAGGAACTTGGATATTTCTGTGGTGCCTATAAAGAGCTTTCCTGAATCAGGGTTGTTATGAAAGAACGATTGTCATCTGCTCACACAGATAAGGAGCCAGGTCAGAAGGGTGCTGCTGCTTCATCTCTTCTGCACTCAGCAACTTCTCGAGCGGTGCCTCTAGTATTGCTGGCACTCCTTGTTTTCGCTTCTGAAATCTATTCCTTTAAAAATGAGGGTCATGCTCCTGGCCATTCTGAAGCTGTTTGTAGTGCAGGATTGTTTGGCCTCTGCTCAAGCAGACGAATGGCAGTGTCGGAAAGATACTGCTGCTTCTCTTCAGCTGACGGTAATCTTTGCAGGTTTGCCCCCTACACTGCAGAGTCTTTCTGTTCTCTGATCTGAAAGGCCACTTGGATATTTCTGTGATGCCTACAAAGAGCTTTCCTGAAGCTGGGTTGTTACAAACGAATGATTACACTCTGCTCCCACAGATGAGGAGACAGGAGTGAATGGTGCTGCTGCAACTCTTCTGAGGAAAGCATCTTTTCAAACGGTGCCTCTAGTATTGCTGGCACTCCTTGCTTTCTCATCTGAAAGAACTCTTCAGCACATCTTTGGTGCCTGCTAACAGCTTTGCTGAAGCCGGTTTGTGATGCACGAATGATTGGCCTCTGCTCATGCAGGTGAAGAGCCAGGACAGAAGGAAGCTGCTGGATCTCTTCCATGCAGAGCATCTTTTAGAACGGTGCCTCTAGTATTGCTGGCACTCCTTGTTTTCTCTTCTGAAATCCATTAGTTTACAAATCAGGGTAGCGCCCCTCGCAATTCTGAGGCTGTTAGTCGTGCAGGAATGATTGGCCTCTGCTCCCACAGATGAAGAGCCAGGACAGAAGGAAGCTGCTGGATCTCTTCCATGCAGAGCATCTTTTAGAACGGTGCCTCTAGTATTGCTGGCACTCCTTGCTTTCTCATCTGAAAGAACTCTTCAGCACATCTTTGGTGCCTGCTAACAGCTTTGCTGAAGCCGGTTTGTGATGCACGAATGATTGGCCTCTGCTCGCACAGGTGAACAGCCAGGACAGAATGAAGCTGCTGTATCTCTTCCGTACAGAGCATCTTTTAGAACGGTGCCTCTAGTATTGCTGGCACTCCTTGTTTTCTCTTCTGAAATCCATTAGTTTACAAATCAGGGTAGCGCCCCACGCAATTCTGAGGCTGTTAGTCGTGCAGGAATGATTGGCCTCTGCTCACGCACACGAATAGCAGATCGGAAAGATACTGCTGCTTCTCTTCATCTGACGTTAAGCTTTGCAGGTTTGCCCCTACACTGCAGAGTCTTTCTGTTCTCTGATCTGAAAGGAACTTGGATATTTCTGTGGTGCCTATAAAGAGCTTTCCTGAATCAGGGTTGTTATGAAAGAACGATTGTCATCTGCTCACACAGATAAGGAGCCAGGTCAGAAGGGTGCTGCTGCTTCATCTCTTCTGCACTCAGCAACTTCAGGAGCGGTGCCTCTAGTATTGCTGGCACTCCTTGTTTTCGCTTCTGAAATCTATTCCTTTAAAAATGAGGGTCATGCTCCTGGCCATTCTGAAGCTGTTTGTAGTGCAGGATTGTTTGGCCTCTGCTCAAGCAGACGAATGGCAGTGTCGGAAAGATACTGCTGCTTCTCTTCAGCTGACGGTAATCTTTGCAGGTTTGCCCCCTACACTGCAGAGTCTTTCTGTTCTCTGATCTGAAAGGCCACTTGGATATTTCTGTGATGCCTACAAAGAGCTTTCCTGAAGCTGGGTTGTTACAAACGAATGATTACACTCTGCTCCCACAGATGAGGAGACAGGAGTGAATGGTGCTGCTGCAACTCTTCTGAGGAAAGCATCTTTTCAAACGGTGCCACTAGTACTGCTGTCACTCCTTGCTTTCTCATCTGAAAGAACTTTTCAGCACATCTATGGTGCCTGCTTACAGCTTTCCTGAAGGCGGTTTTTGATCCAGGTATGATTGTCCTCTGCTCCCACCGATGAGGAGAGTGCAGTCAAGGGTGGTGCTGCAACTTTTCAGCGCAAACCATCTTTTCGAAAGCTGCCACTACTATTGCTGTCACACCTTGCTTTCTCATCTGAAAGAACTTTTCAGCACATCTATGGTGCCTGCTAACAGCTTTGGTGAAGCTGTTTGTCTTGCAAGAATGATTGACCTCTGCTCTCACAGAGGAAGAGACAGGACAGAAGGAAGCTGCTGGATCTCTTCCGTGCAGAGCATCTTTTAGAACGGTGCCTCTAGTATTGCTGGCACTCCTTGCTTTCTCTTCTGAAATCCATTAGTTTACAAATCAGGGTAGCGCCCCTCGCAATTCTGAGGCTGTTAGTCGTGCAGGAATGATTGGCCACTGCTCCCACAGAGGAAGAGCCAGGACAGAAGGAAGCTGCTGGATCTCTTCCCTGCAGAGCACCTTTTAGAACGGTGCCTCTAGTATTGCTGGCACTCCTTGCTTTCTCATCTGAAAGAACTCTTCAGCACATCTTTGGTGCCTGCTAACAGCTTTGCTGAAGCCGGTTTGTGATGCACGAATGATTGGCCTCTGCTCACACAGGTGAAGAGCCAGGACAGAAGGAAGCTGCTGGACCTCATCCGCCCTCAGCATCTTTTAGAACGGTGCCTCTAGTATTGCTGGCACGCCTTGCTTTCTCATCTGAAAGAACTCCAGAACATCTTTGGTGCCTGCTAACAGCTTTGCTGAAGCCGGTTTGTGATGCACGAATGATTGGCCTCTGCTCACACAGGTGAAGAGCCAGGACAGAAGGAAGCTGCTGGACCTCATCCGTCCACAGCATCTTTTCAAACGGTGCCTCTAGTATTGCTGGCACTCCTTGCTTTCTCATCTGAAAGAACTTTTCCGCACATCTATGGTGCCTGCTTACATCTTTCCTGAAGGCTGTTTTTGATCCAGGTATGATTGTCCTCTGCTCCCACCGATGAGGAGAGTGCAGTCAAGGGTGGTGCTGCAACTTTTCAGCGCAAACCATCTTTTCGAAAGCTGCCACTACTATTGCTGTCACTCCTTGCTTTCTCATCTGAAAGAACTTTTCAGCACATCTATGGTGCCTGCTAACAGCTTTGCTGAAGCTGTTTGTCTTGCAAGAATGATTGGCCTCTGCTCCCACAGATGAAGAGCCAGGACAGAAGGAAGCTGCTGGATCTCTTCTATGCAGAGCATCTTTTAGAACGGTGCCTCTAGTATTGCTGGCACTCCTTGCTTTCTCTTCTGAAATCCATTAGTTTACAAATCAGGGTAGCGCTCCTCGCAATTCTGAGGCTGTTAGTCGTGCAGGAATGATTGGCCACTGCTCCCACAGAGGAAGAGACAGGACAGAAGGAAGCTGCTGGATCTCTTCCGTGCAGAGCATCTTTTAGAACGGTGCCTCTAGTATTGCTGGCACTCCTTGCTTTCTCATCTGAAAGAACTCTTCAGCACATCTTTGGTGCCTGCTGACAGCTTTGCTGAAGCCGGTTTGTGATGCACGAATGATTGGCCTCTGCTCACACAGGTGAAGAGCCAGGACAGAAGGAAGCTGCTGGACCTCATCCGCCCTCAGCATCTTTTAGAACGGTGCCTCTAGTATTGCTGGCACTCCTTGCTTTCTCATCTGAAAGAACTCCAGCACATCTTTGGTGCCTGCTAACAGCTTTGCTGAAGCCGGTTTGTGATGCACGAATGATTGGCCTCTGCTCACACAGATGAAGAGCCAGGACAGAAGGAAGCTGCTGGACCTCATCCGTCCACAGCATCTTTTCAAACGGTGCCTCTAGTATTGCTGGCACTCCTTGCTTTCTCATCTGAAAGAACTTTTCAGCACATCTATGGTGCCTGCTTACAGCTTTGCTGAAGCTGTTTGTCTTGCAAGAATGATTGTCCTCTGCTCCCACCGATGAGGAGAGTGCAGTCAAGGGTGGTGCTGCAACGTTTCAGCGCAAACCATCTTTTCGAAAGCTGCCACAACTATTGCTGTCACTCCTTGCTTTCTCATCTGAAAGAACTTTTCAGCACATCTATGGTGCCTGCTAACAGCTTTGCTGAAGCTGTTTGTCTTGCAAGAATGATTGTCCTCTGCTCCCACCGATGAGGAGAGTGCAGTCAAGGGTGGTGCTGCAACTTTTCAGCGCAAAGCATCTTTTCGAAAGCTGCCACTACTATTGCTGTCACTCCTTGCTTTCTCATCTGAAAGAACTTTTCAGCACATCTATGGTGCCTGCTAACAGCTTTGGTGAAGCTGTTTGTCTTGCAAGAATGATTGGCCTCTGCTCCCCTCAGAGGAAGAGCCAGGACAGAAGGAAGCTGCTGGATCTCTTCCGTGCAGAGCATCTTTTAGAACGGTGCCTCTAGTATTGCTGGCACTCCTTGCTTTCTCTTCTGAAATCCATTAGTTTACAAATCAGGGTAGCGCCCCTCGCAATTCTGAGGCTGTTAGTCGTGCAGGAATGATTGGCCACTGCTCCCACAGAGGAAGAGACAGGATAGAAGGAAGCTGCTGGATCTCTTCCGTGCAGAGCATCTTTTAGAACGGTGCCTCTAGTATTGCTGGCACTCCTTGCTTTCTCATCTGAAAGAACTCCAGCACATCTTTGGTGCCTGCTAACAGCTTTGCTGAAGCCGGTTTGTGATGCACGAATGATTGGCCTCTGCTCACACAGATGAAGAGCCAGGACAGAAGGAAGCTGCTGGACCTCATCAGTCCACAGCATCTTTTCAAACGGTGCCTCTAGTATTGCTGGCACTCCTTGCTTTCTCATCTGAAAGAACTTTTCAGCACATCTATGGTGCCTGCTTACCTCTTTCCTGAAGGCTGTTTTTGATCCAGGTATGATTGTCCTCTGCTCCCACCGATGAGGAGAATGCAGTCAAGGGTGGTGCTGCAACTTTTCAGCGCAAACCATCTTTTCGAAAGCTGCCACTACTATTGCTGTCACTCCTTGCTTTCTCATCTGAAAGAACTTTTCAGCACATCTATGGTGCCTGCTAACAGCTTTGCTGAAGCTGTTTGTCTTGCAAGAATGATTGGCCTCTGCTCTCACAGATGAAGAGCCAGGACAGAAGGAAGCTGCTGGATCTCTTCCGTACAGAGCATCTTTTCGAACGGTGCCTCTAGTATTATTGGCACTCCTTGTTTTCTCTTCTGAAATCCATTAGTTTACAAATTAGGGTAGCGCCCCTCGCAATTCTGAGGCTGTTAGTCGTGCAGGAATGATTGGCCTCTGCTCCCACAGATGAAGAGCCAGGACAGAAGGAAGCTGCTGGATCTCTTCCGTGCAGAGCATCTTTTAGAACGGTGCCTCTAGTATTGCTGGCACTCCTTGCTTTCTCATCTGAAAGAAGTCTTCAGCACATCTTTGGTGCCTGCTAACAGCTTTGCTGAAGCCGGTTTGTGATGCACGAATGATTGGCCTCTGCTCACACAGGTGAAGAGCCAGGACAGAAGGAAGCTGCTGGATCTCTTCCGTACAGAGCATATTTTAGAACGGTGCCTCTAGTATTGCTGGCGCTCCTTGCTTTCTCATCTGAAAGAACTCTTCAGCACATCTTTGGTGCCTGCTAACAGCTTTGCTGAAGCCGGTTTGTGGTGCACGAATGATTGGCCTCTGCTCACACAGGTGAAGAGCCAGGACAGAAGGAAGCTGCTGGACCTCATCCGCCCTCAGCATCTTTTAGAACGGTGCCTCTAGTATTGCTGGCACTCCTTGTTTTCTCTTCTGAAATCCATTACTTTACAAATCAGGGTAGCGCCCCTCGCAATTCTGAGGCTGTTAGTCGTGCAGGAATGATTGGCCTCTGCTCCCACTGATGAAGAGCCAGGACAGAAGGAAGCTGCTGGATCTCTTCCATGCAGAGCATCTTTTAGAACGGTGCCTCTAGTATTGCTGGCACTCCTTGCTTTCTCATCTGAAAGAACTCTTCAGCACATCTTTGGTGCCTGCTAACAGCTTTGCTGAAGCCGGTTTGTGATGCACGAATGATTGGCCTCTGCTCATGCAGGTGAAGAGCCAGGACAGAAGGAAGCTGCTGGATCTCTTCAATGCAGAGCATCTTTTAGAACGGTGCCTCTAGTATTGCTGGCACTCCTTGCTTTCTCATCTGAAAGAACTCTTCAGCAAATCTTTGGTGCCTGCTAACAGCTTTGCTGAAGCCGGTTTGTTATGCACGAATGATTGGACTCTGCTCACACAGATGAAGAGCCAGGACAGAAGGAAGCTGCTGGATCTCTTCCGTACAGAGCATCTTTTCGAACGGTGCCTCTAGTATTATTGGCACTCCTTGTTTTCTCTTCTGAAATCCATTAGTTTACAAATTAGGGTAGCGCCCCTCGCAATTCTGAGGCTGTTAGTCGTGCAGGAATGATTGGCCTCTGCTCCCACAGATGAAGAGCCAGGACAGAAGGAAGCTGCTGGATCTCTTCCGTGCAGAGCATCTTTTAGAACGGTGCCTCTAGTATTGCTGGCACTCCTTGCTTTCTCATCTGAAAGAAGTCTTCAGCACATCTTTGGTGCCTGCTAACAGCTTTGCTGAAGCCGGTTTGTGATGCACGAATGATTGGCCTCTGCTCACACAGGTGAAGAGCCAGGACAGAAGGAAGCTGCTGGATCTCTTCCGTACAGAGCATATTTTAGAACGGTGCCTCTAGTATTGCTGGCGCTCCTTGCTTTCTCATCTGAAAGAACTCTTCAGCACATCTTTGGTGCCTGCTAACAGCTTTGCTGAAGCCGGTTTGTGATGCAGGAATGATTGGCCTCTGCTCACACAGGTGAAGAGCCAGGACAGAAGGAAGCTGCTGGATCTCTTCCGTACAGAGCATCTTTTCGAACGGTGCCTCTAGTATTGCTGGCACTCCTTGTTTTCTCTTCTGAAATCCATTAGTTTACAAATCAGGGTAGCGCTCCTCGCAATTCTGAGGCTGTTAGTTGTGCAGGAATGATTGGCCTCTGCTCACGCACACGAATAGCAGATCGTAAAGATACTGCTGCTTCTCTTCATCTGACGTTAAGCTTTGCAGGTTTGCCCCTACACTGCACAGTCTTTCTGTTCTCTGATCTGAAAGGAACTTGGATATTTCTGTGGTGCCTATAAAGAGCTTTCCTGAATCAGGGTTGTTATGAAAGAACGATTGTCATCTGCTCACACAGATAAGGAGCCAGGTCAGAAGGGTGCTGCTGCTTCATCTCTTCTGCACTCAGCAACTTCTCGAGCGGTGCCTCTAGTATTGCTGGCACTCCTTGTTTTCGCTTCTGAAATCTATTCCTTTAAAAATGAGGGTCATGCTCCTGGCCATTCTGAAGCTGTTTGTAGTGCAGGATTGTTTGGCCTCTGCTCAAGCAGACGAATGGCAGTGTCGGAAAGATACTGCTGCTTCTCTTCAGCTGACGGTAATCTTTGCAGGTTTGCCCCCTACACTGCAGAGTCTTTCTGTTCTCTGATCTGAAAGGCCACTTGGATATTTCTGTGATGCCTACAAAGAGCTTTCCTGAAGCTGGGTTGTTACAAACGAATGATTAGACTCTGCTCCCACAGATGAGGAGACAGGAGTGAATGGTGCTGCTGCAACTCTTCTGAGGAAAGCATCTTTTCAAACGGTGCCTCTAGTATTGCTGGCACTCCTTGCTTTCTCATCTGAAAGAACTTTTCAGCACATCTATGGTGCCTGCTAACAGCTTTGCTGAAGCTGTTTGTCTTGCAAGAATGATTGGCCTCTGCTCCCACAGATGAAGAGCCAGGACAGAAGGAAGCTGCTGGATCTCTTCTATGCAGAGCATCTTTTAGAACGGTGCCTCTAGTATTGCTGGCACGCCTTGCTTTCTCTTCTGAAATCCATTAGTTTACAAATCAGGGTAGCGCTCCTCGCAATTCTGAGGCTGTTAGTCGTGCAGGAATGATTGGCCACTGCTCCCACAGAGGAAGAGACAGGACAGAAGGAAGCTGCTGGATCTCTTCCGTACAGAGCATATTTTAGAACGGTGCCTCTAGTATTGCTGGCGCTCCTTGCTTTCTCATCTGAAAGAACTCTTCAGCACATCTTTGGTGCCTGCTAACAGCTTTGCTGAAGCCGGTTTGTGGTGCACGAATGATTGGCCTCTGCTCACACAGGTGAAGAGCCAGGACAGAAGGAAGCTGCTGGATCTCTTCCGTGCAGAGCATCGTTTAGAACGGTGCCTCTAGTATTGCTGGCACTCCTTGCTTTCTCATCTGAAAGAAGTCTTCAGCACATCTTTGGTGCCTGCTAACAGCTTTGCTGAAGCCGGTTTGTGATGCACGAATGATTGGCCTCTGCTCACACAGGTGAAGAGCCAGGACAGAAGGAAGCTGCTGGACCTCATCCGCCCTCAGCATCTTTTAGAACGGTGCCTCTAGTATTGCTGGCACTCCTTGTTTTCTCTTCTGAAATCCATTACTTTACAAATCAGGGTAGCGCCCCTCGCAATTCTGAGGCTGTTAGTCGTGCAGGAATGATTGGCCTCTGCTCCCACTGATGAAGAGCCAGGACAGAAGGAAGCTGCTGGATCTCTTCCATGCAGAGCATCTTTTAGAACGGTGCCTCTAGTATTGCTGGCACTCCTTGCTTTCTCATCTGAAAGAACTCTTCAGCACATCTTTGGTGCCTGCTAACAGCTTTGCTGAAGCCGGTTTGTGATGCACGAATGATTGGCCTCTGCTCTCAAAGATGAAGAGCCAGGACAGAAGGAAGCTGCTATATCTCTTCCGTACAGAGCATCTTTTAGAACGGTGCCTCTAATATTGCTGGCACTCCTTGTTTTCTCTTGAAATCCATTAGTTTACAAATCAGGGTAGTGCCCCTCGCAATTCTGAGGCTGTTAGTCGTGCAGGAATGATTGGCCTCTGCTCCCACAGATGAAGAGCCAGGACAGAAGGAAGCTGCTGGATCTCTTCCGTGCAGAGCATCTTTTAGAACGGTGCCTCTAGTATTGCTGGCACTCCTTGCTTTCTCATCTGAAAGAACTCTTCAGCACATCTTTGGTGCCTGCTAACAGCTTTGCTGAAGCCGGTTTGTGATGCACGAATGATTGGCCTCTGCTCATGCAGGTGAAGAGCCAGGACAGAAGGAAGCTGCTGGATCTCTTCAATGCAGAGCATCTTTTAGAACGGTGCCTCTAGTATTGCTGGCACTCCTTGCTTTCTCATCTGAAAGAACTCTTCAGCAAATCTTTGGTGCCTGCTAACAGCTTTGCTGAAGCCGGTTTGTTATGCACGAATGATTGGACTCTGCTCACACAGATGAAGAGCCAGGACAGAAGGAAGCTGCTGTATCTCTTCCGTACAGAGCATCTTTTCGAACGGTGCCTCTAGTATTATTGGCACTCCTTGTTTTCTCTTCTGAAATCCATTAGTTTACAAATTAGGGTAGCGCCCCTCGCAATTCTGAGGCTGTTAGTCGTGCAGGAATGATTGGCCTCTGCTCCCACAGATGAAGAGCCAGGACAGAAGGAAGCTGCTGGATCTCTTCCGTGCAGAGCATCTTTTAGAACGGTGCCTCTAGTATTGCTGGCACTCCTTGCTTTCTCATCTGAAAGAAGTCTTCAGCACATCTTTGGTGCCTGCTAACAGCTTTGCTGACGCCGGTTTGTGATGCACGAATGATTGGCCTCTGCTCACACAGGTGAAGAGCCAGGACAGAAGGAAGCTGCTGGATCTCTTCCGTACAGAGCATCTTTTCGAACGGTGCCTCTAGTATTGCTGGCACTCCTTGTTTTCTCTTCTGAAATCCATTAGTTTACAAATCAGGGTAGCGCTCCTCGCAATTCTGAGGCTGTTAGTTGTGCAGGAATGATTGGCCTCTGCTCACGCACACGAATAGCAGATCGTAAAGATACTGCTGCTTCTCTTCATCTGACGTTAAGCTTTGCAGGTTTGCCCCTACACTGCAGAGTCTTTCTGTTCTCTGATCTGAAAGGAACTTGGATATTTCTGTGGTGCCTATAAAGAGCTTTCCTGAATCAGGGTTGTTATGAAAGAACGATTGTCATCTGCTCACACAGATAAGGAGCCAGGTCAGAAGGGTGCTGCTGCTTCATCTCTTCTGCACTCAGCAACTTCTCGAGCGGTGCCTCTAGTATTGCTGGCACTCCTTGTTTTCGCTTCTGAAATCTATTCCTTTAAAAATGAGGGTCATGCTCCTGGCCATTCTGAAGCTGTTTGTAGTGCAGGATTGTTTGGCCTCTGCTCAAGCAGACGAATGGCAGTGTCGGAAAGATACTGCTGCTTCTCTTCAGCTGACGGTAATCTTTGCAGGTTTGCCCCCTACACTGCAGAGTCTTTCTGTTCTCTGATCTGAAAGGCCACTTGGATATTTCTGTGATGCCTACAAAGAGCTTTCCTGAAGCTGGGTTGTTACAAACGAATGATTACACTCTGCTCCCACAGATGAGGAGACAGGAGTGAATGGTGCTGCTGCAACTCTTCTGAGGAAAGCATCTTTTCAAACGGTGCCTCTAGTATTGCTGGCACTCCTTGCTTTCTCATCTGAAAGAACTTTTCAGCACATCTATGGTGCCTGCTAACAGCTTTGCTGAAGCTGTTTGTCTTGCAAGAATGATTGGCCTCTGCTCCCACAGAGGAAGAGACAGGACAGAAGGAAGCTGCTGGATCTCTTCCGTGCAGAGCATCTTTTAGAACGGTGCCTCTAGTATTGCTGGCACTCCTTGCTTTCTCATCTGAAAGAAGTCTTCAGCACATCTTTGGTGCCTGCTAACAGCTTTGCTGAAGCCGGTTTGTGATGCACGAATGATTGGCCTCTGCTCACACAGGTGAAGAGCCAGGACAGAAGGAAGCTGCTGGACCTCATCCGCCCTCAGCATCTTTTAGAACGGTGCCTCTAGTATTGCTGGCACTCCTTGTTTTCTCTTCTGAAATCCATTAGTTTACAAATCAGGGTAGCGCCCCTCGCAATTCTGAGGCTGTTAGTCGTGCAGGAATGGTTGGCCTCTGCTCTCAAAGATGAAGAGCCAGGACAGAAGGAAGCTGCTGTATCTCTTCCGTACAGAGCATCTTTTAGAACGGTGCCTCTAATATTGCTGGCACTCCTTGTTTTCTCTTGAAATCCATTAGTTTACAAATCAGGGTAGCGCCCCTCGCAATTCTGAGGCTGTTAGTCGTGCAGGAATGATTGGCCTCTGCTCCCACAGATGAAGAGCCAGGACAGAAGGAAGCTGCTGGATCTCTTCCGTGCAGAGCATCTTTTAGAATGGTGCCTCTAGTATTGCTGGCACTCCTTGCTTTCTCATCTGAAAGAACTCTTCAGCACATCTTTGGTGCCTGCTAACAGCTTTGCTGAAGCCGGTTTGTGATGCACGAATGATTGGCCTCTGCTCCCACAGATGAAGAGCCAGGACAGAAGGAAGCTGCTGTATCTCTTCCCTGCAGAGCATCTTTTAGAACGGTGCCTCTAGTATTGCTGGCACTCCTTGCTTTCTCATCTGAAAGAACTCTTCAGCAAATCTTTGGTGCCTGCTAACAGCTTTGCTGAAGCCGGTTTGTGATGCACGAATGATTGGACTCTGCTCACACAGATGAAGAGCCAGGACAGAAGGAAGCTGCTGTATCTCTTCCGTACAGAGCATCTTTTCGAACGGTGCCTCTAGTATTATTGGCACTCCTTGTTTTCTCTTCTGAAATCCATTAGTTTACAAATTAGGGTAGCGCCCCTCGCAATTCTGAGGCTGTTAGTTGTGCAGGAATGATTGGCCTCTGCTCACGCACACGAATAGCAGATCGTAAAGATACTGCTGCTTCTCTTCATCTGACGTTAAGCTTTGCAGGTTTGCCCCTACACTGCACAGTCTTTCTGTTCTCTGATCTGAAAGGAACTTGGATATTTCTGTGGTGCCTATAAAGAGCTTTCCTGAATCAGGGTTGTTATGAAAGAACGATTGTCATCTGCTCACACAGATAAGGAGCCAGGTCAGAAGGGTGCTGCTGCTTCATCTCTTCTGCACTCAGCAACTTCTCGAGCGGTGCCTCTAGTATTGCTGGCACTCCTTGTTTTCGCTTCTGAAATCTATTCCTTTAAAAATGAGGGTCATGCTCCTGGCCATTCTGAAGCTGTTTGTAGTGCAGGATTGTTTGGCCTCTGCTCAAGCAGACGAATGGCAGTGTCGGAAAGATACTGCTGCTTCTCTTCAGCTGACGGTAATCTTTGCAGGTTTGCCCCCTACACTGCAGAGTCTTTCTGTTCTCTGATCTGAAAGGCCACTTGGATATTTCTGTGATGCCTACAAAGAGCTTTCCTGAAGCTGGGTTGTTACAAACGAATGATTACACTCTGCTCCCACAGATGAGGAGACAGGAGTGAATGGTGCTGCTGCAACTCTTCTGAGGAAAGCATCTTTTCAAACGGTGCCTCTAGTATTGCTGGCACTCCTTGCTTTCTCATCTGAAAGAACTTTTCAGCACATCTATGGTGCCTGCTAACAGCTTTGCTGAAGCTGTTTGTCTTGCAAGAATGATTGGCCTCTGCTCCCACAGATGAAGAGCCAGGACAGAAGGAAGCTGCTGGATCTCTTCTATGCAGAGCATCTTTTAGAACGGTGCCTCTAGTATTGCTGGCACGCCTTGCTTTCTCTTCTGAAATCCATTAGTTTACAAATCAGGGTAGCGCTCCTCGCAATTCTGAGGCTGTTAGTCGTGCAGGAATGATTGGCCACTGCTCCCACAGAGGAAGAGACAGGACAGAAGGAAGCTGCTGGATCTCTTCCGTGCAGAGCATCTTTTAGAACGGTGCCTCTAGTATTGCTGGCACTCCTTGCTTTCTCATCTGAAAGAAGTCTTCAGCACATCTTTGGTGCCTGCTAACAGCTTTGCTGAAGCCGGTTTGTGATGCACGAATGATTGGCCTCTGCTCACACAGGTGAAGAGCCAGGACAGAAGGAAGCTGCTGGACCTCATCCGCCCTCAGCATCTTTTAGAACGGTGCCTCTAGTATTGCTGGCACTCCTTGTTTTCTCTTCTGAAATCCATTACTTTACAAATCAGGGTAGCGCCCCTCGCAATTCTGAGGCTGTTAGTCGTGCAGGAATGATTGGCCTCTGCTCCCACTGATGAAGAGCCAGGACAGAAGGAAGCTGCTGGATCTCTTCCATGCAGAGCATCTTTTAGAACGGTGCCTCTAGTATTGCTGGCACTCCTTGCTTTCTCATCTGAAAGAACTCTTCAGCACATCTTTGGTGCCTGCTAACAGCTTTGCTGAAGCCGGTTTGTGATGCACGAATGATTGGCCTCTGCTCTCAAAGATGAAGAGCCAGGACAGAAGGAAGCTGCTGTATCTCTTCCGTACAGAGCATCTTTTAGAACGGTGCCTCTAATATTGCTGGCACTCCTTGTTTTCTCTTGAAATCCATTAGTTTACAAATCAGGGTAGTGCCCCTCGCAATTCTGAGGCTGTTAGTCGTGCAGGAATGATTGGCCTCTGCTCCCACAGATGAAGAGCCAGGACAGAAGGAAGCTGCTGTATCTCTTCCGTACAGAGCATCTTTTAGAACGGTGCCTCTAGTATTGCTGGCACTCCTTGTTTTCTCTTCTGAAATGCATTAGTTTACAAATCAGGGTAGCGCCCCTCGCAATTCTGAGGCTGTTAGTCGTGCAGGAATGATTGGCCTCTGCTCACACAGGTGAAGAGCCAGGACAGAAGGAAGCTGCTGGATCTCTTCCCTGCAGAGCATCTTTTAGAACGGTGCCTCTAGTATTGCTGGCACTCCTTGCTTTCTCATCTGAAAGATGTCTTCAGCACATCTTTGGTGCCTGCTAACAGCTTTGCTGAAGCCGGTTTGTGATGCACGAATGATTGGCCTCTGCTCGCACAGGTGAACAGCCAGGACAGAATGAAGCTGCTGGATCTCTTCCGTACAGAGCATCTTTTAGAACGGTGCCTCTAGTATTGCTGGCACTCCTTGTTTTCTCTTCTGAAATCCATTAGTTTACAAATCAGGGTAGCGCCCCACGCAATTCTGAGGCTGTTAGTCGTGCAGGAATGATTGGCCTCTGCTCACGCACACGAATAGCAGATCGGAAAGATACTGCTGCTTCTCTTCATCTGACGTTAAGCTTTGGAGGTTTGCCCCTACACTGCAGAGTCTTTCTGTTCTCTGATCTGAAAGGAACTTGGATATTTCTGTGGTGCCTATAAAGAGCTTTCCTGAATCAGGGTTGTTATGAAAGAACGATTGTCATCTGCTCACACAGATAAGGAGCCAGGTCAGAAGGGTGCTGCTGCTTCATCTCTTCTGCACTCAGCAACTTCAGGAGCGGTGCCTCTAGTATTGCTGGCACTCCTTGTTTTCGCTTCTGAAATCTATTCCTTTAAAAATGAGGGTCATGCTCCTGGCCATTCTGAAGCTGTTTGTAGTGCAGGATTGTTTGGCCTCTGCTCAAGCAGACGAATGGCAGTGTCGGAAAGATACTGCTGCTTCTCTTCAGCTGACGGTAATCTTTGCAGGTTTGCCCCCTACACTGCAGAGTCTTTCTGTTCTCTGATCTGAAAGGCCACATGGATATTTCTGTGATGCCTACAAAGAGCTTTCCTGAAGCTGGGTTGTTACAAACGAATGATTAGACTCTGCTCCCACAGATGAGGAGACAGGAGTGAATGGTGCTGCTGCAACTCTTCTGAGGAAAGCATCTTTTCAAACGGTGCCTCTAGTATTGCTGGCACTCCTTGCTTTCTCATCTGAAAGAACTTTTCAGCACATCTATGGTGCCTGTTAACAGCTTTGCTGAAGCTGTTTGTCTTGCAAGAATGATTGGCCACTGCTCCCACAGAGGAAGAGACAGGACAGAAGGAAGCTGCTGGATCTCTTCCGTGCAGAGCATCTTTTAGAACGGTGCCTCTAGTATTGCTGGCACTCCTTGCTTTCTCATCTGAAAGAAGTCTTCAGCACATCTTTGGTGCCTGCTAACAGCTTTGCTGAAGCCGGTTTGTGATGCACGAATGATTGGCCTCTGCTCACACAGGTGAAGAGCCAGGACAGAAGGAAGCTGCTGGATCTCTTCCGTGCAGAGCATCTTTTAGAACGGTGCCTCTAGTATTGCTGGCACTCCTTGCTTTCTCATCTGAAAGAACTCTTCAGCACATCTTTGGTGCCTGCTAACAGCTTTGCTGAAGCCGGTTTGTGATGCACGAATGATTGGCCTCTGCTCATGCAGGTGAAGAGCCAGGACAGAAGGATGCTGCTGGATCTCTTCCATGCAGAGCATCTTTTAGAACGGTGCCTCTAGTATTGCTGGCACTCCTTGCTTTCTCATCTGAAAGAACTCTTCAGCACATCTTTGGTGCCTGCTAACAGCTTTGCTGAAGCCGGTTTGTGATGCACGAATGATTGGACTCTGCTCACACAGATGAAGAGCCAGGACAGAAGGAAGCTGCTGGATCTCTTCCGTGCAGAGCATCTTTTAGAACGGTGCCTCTAGTATTGCTGGCACTCCTTGTTTTCTCTTCTGAAATCCATTAGTTTACAAATCAGGGTAGCGCCCCTCGCAATTCTGAGGCTGTTAGTCGTGCAGGAATGATTGGCCTCTGCTCCCACAGATGAAGAGCCAGGACAGAAGGAAGCTGCTGGATCTCTTCCATGCAGAGCATCTTTTAGAACGGTGCCTCTAGTATTGCTGGCACTCCTTGCTTTCTCATCTGAAAGAACTCTTCAGCACATCTTTGGTGCCTGCTAACAGCTTTGCTGAAGCCGGTTTGTGATGCACGAATGATTGGCCTCTGCTCGCACAGGTGAACAGCCAGGACAGAATGAAGCTGCTGTATCTCTTCCGTACAGAGCATCTTTTAGAACGGTGCCTCTAGTATTGCTGGCACTCCTTGTTTTCTCTTCTGAAATCCATTAGTTTACAAATCAGGGTAGCGCCCCACGCAATTCTGAGGCTGTTAGTCGTGCAGGAATGATTGGCCTCTGCTCACGCACACGAATAGCAGATCGGAAAGATACTGCTGCTTCTCTTCATCTGACGTTAAGCTTTGCAGGTTTGCCCCTACACTGCACAGTCTTTCTGTTCTCTGATCTGAAAGGAACTTGGATATTTCTGTGGTGCCTATAAAGAGCTTTCCTGAATCAGGGTTGTTATGAAAGAACGATTGTCATCTGCTCACACAGATAAGGAGCCAGGTCAGAAGGGTGCTGCTGCTTCATCTCTTCTGCACTCAGCAACTTCAGGAGCGGTGCCTCTAGTATTGCTGGCACTCCTTGTTTTCGCTTCTGAAATCTATTCCTTTAAAAATGAGGGTCATGCTCCTGGCCATTCTGAAGCTGTTTGTAGTGCAGGATTGTTTGGCCTCTGCTCAAGCAGACGAATGGCAGTGTCGGAAAGATACTGCTGCTTCTCTTCAGCTGACGGTAATCTTTGCAGGTTTGCCCCCTACACTGCAGAGTCTTTCTGTTCTCTGATCTGAAAGGCCACTTGGATATTTCTGTGATGCCTACAAAGAGCTTTCCTGAAGCTGGGTTGTTACAAACGAATGATTACACTCTGCTCCCACAGATGAGGAGACAGGAGTGAATGGTGCTGCTGCAACTCTTCTGAGGAAAGCATCTTTTCAAACGGTGCCACTAGTACTGCTGTCACTCCTTGCTTTCTCATCTGAAAGAACTTTTCAGCACATCTATGGTGCCTGCTTACAGCTTTCCTGAAGGCGGTTTTTGATCCAGGTATGATTGTCCTCTGCTCCCACCGATGAGGAGAGTGCAGTCAAGGGTGGTGCTGCAACTTTTCAGCGCAAACCATCTTTTCGAAAGCTGCCACTACTATTGCTGTCACTCCTTGCTTTCTCATCTGAAAGAACTTTTCAGCACATCTATGGTGCCTGCTAACAGCTTTGGTGAAGCTGTTTGTCTTGCAAGAATGATTGACCTCTGCTCTCACAGAGGAAGAGACAGGACAGAAGGAAGCTGCTGGATCTCTTCCGTGCAGAGCATCTTTTAGAACGGTGCCTCTAGTATTGCTGGCACTCCTTGCTTTCTCTTCTGAAATCCATTAGTTTACAAATCAGGGTAGCGCCCCTCGCAATTCTGAGGCTGTTAGTCGTGCAGGAATGATTGGCCACTGCTCCCACAGAGGAAGAGCCAGGACAGAAGGAAGCTGCTGGATCTCTTCCGTGCAGAGCACCTTTTAGAACGGTGCCTCTAGTATTGCTGGCACTCCTTGCTTTCTCATCTGAAAGAACTCTTCAGCACATCTTTGGTGCCTGCTAACAGCTTTGCTGAAGCCGGTTTGTGATGCACGAATGATTGGCCTCTGCTCACACAGGTGAAGAGCCAGGACAGAAGGAAGCTGCTGGACCTCATCCGCCCTCAGCATCTTTTAGAACGGTGCCTCTAGTATTGCTGGCACTCCTTGCTTTCTCATCTGAAAGAACTCCAGAACATCTTTGGTGCCTGCTAACAGCTTTGCTGAAGCCGGTTTGTGATGCACGAATGATTGGCCTCTGCTCACACAGGTGAAGAGCCAGGACAGAAGGAAGCTGCTGGACCACATCCGTCCACAGCATCTTTTCAAACGGTGCCTCTAGTATTGCTGGCACTCCTTGCTTTCTCATCTGAAAGAACTTTTCTGCACATCTATGGTGCCTGCTTACATCTTTCCTGAAGGCTGTTTTTGATCCAGGTATGATTGTCCTCTGCTCCCACCGATGAGGAGAGTGCAGTCAAGGGTGGTGCCGCAACTTTTCAGCGCAAACCATCTTTTCGAAAGCTGCCACTACTATTGCTGTCACTCCTTGCTTTCTCATCTGAAAGAACTTTTCAGCACATCTATGGTGCCTGCTAACAGCTTTGGTGAAGCTGTTTGTCTTGCAAGAATGATTGGCCTCTGCTCACACAGAGGAAGAGACAGGACAGAAGGAAGCTGCTGGATCTCTTCCGTGCAGAGCATCTTTTAGAACGGTGCCTCTAGTATTTCTGGCACTCCTTGCTTTCTCTTCTGAAATCCATTAGTTTACAAATCAGGGTAGCCCCCCTCGCAATTCTGAGGCTGTTAGTCGTGCAGGAATGATTGGCCACTGCTCCCACAGAGGAAGAGACAGGACAGAAGGAAGCTGCTGGATCTCTTCCGTGCAGAGCATCTTTTAGAACGGTGCCTCTAGTATTGCTGGCACTCCTTGCTTTCTCATCTGAAAGAACTCTTCAGCACATCTATGGTGCCTGCTTACAGCTTTCCTGAAGGCGGTTTTTGATCCAGGTATGATTGTCCTCTGCTCCCACCGATGAGGAGAGTGCAGTCAAGGGTGGTGCTGCAACTTTTCAGCGCAAACCATCTTTTCGAAAGCTGCCACTACTATTGCTGTCACTCCTTGCTTTCTCATCTGAAAGAACTTTTCAGCACATCTATGGTGCCTGCTAACAGCTTTGGTGAAGCTGTTTGTCTTGCAAGAATGATTGACCTCTGCTCTCACAGAGGAAGAGACAGGACAGAAGGAAGCTGCTGGATCTCTTCCGTGCAGAGCATCTTTTAGAACGGTGCCTCTAGTATTGCTGGCACTCCTTGCTTTCTCTTCTGAAATCCATTAGTTTACAAATCAGGGTAGCGCCCCTCGCAATTCTGAGGCTGTTAGTCGTGCAGGAATGATTGGCCACTGCTCCCACAGAGGAAGAGCCAGGACAGAAGGAAGCTGCTGGATCTCTTCCGTGCAGAGCATCTTTTAGAACGGTGCCTCTAGTATTGCTGGCACTCCTTGCTTTCTCATCTGAAAGAACTCTTCAGCACATCTTTGGTGCCTGCTAACAGCTTTGCTGAAGCCGGTTTGTGATGCACGAATGATTGGCCTCTGCTCACACAGGTGAAGAGCCAGGACAGAAGGAAGCTGCTGGACCTCATCCGCCCTCAGCATCTTTTAGAACGGTGCCTCTAGTATTGCTGGCACTCCTTGCTTTCTCATCTGAAAGAACTCCAGAACATCTTTGGTGCCTGCTAACAGCTTTGCTGAAGCCGGTTTGTGATGCACGAATGATTGGCCTCTGCTCACACAGGTGAAGAGCCAGGACAGAAGGAAGCTGCTGGACCACATCCTTCCACAGCATCTTTTCAAACGGTGCCTCTAGTATTGCTGGCACTCCTTGCTTTCTCATCTGAAAGAACTTTTCCGCACATCTATGGTGCCTGCTTACATCTTTCCTGAAGGCTGTTTTTGATCCAGGTATGATTGTCCTCTGCTCCCACCGATGAGGAGAGTGCAGTCAAGGGTGGTGCCGCAACTTTTCAGCGCAAACCATCTTTTCGAAAGCTGCCACTACTATTGCTGTCACTCCTTGCTTTCTCATCTGAAAGAACTTTTCAGCACATCTATGGTGCCTGCTAACAGCTTTGGTGAAGCTGTTTGTCTTGCAAGAATGATTGGCCTCTGCTCACACAGAGGAAGAGACAGGACAGAAGGAAGCTGCTGGATCTCTTCCGTGCAGAGCATCTTTTAGAACGGTGCCTCTAGTATTTCTGGCACTCCTTGCTTTCTCTTCTGAAATCCATTAGTTTACAAATCAGGGTAGCCCCCCTCGCAATTCTGAGGCTGTTAGTCGTGCAGGAATGATTGGCCACTGCTCCCACAGAGGAAGAGACAGGACAGAAGGAAGCTGCTGGATCTCTTCCGTGCAGAGCATCTTTTAGAACGGTGCCTCTAGTATTGCTGGCACTCCTTGCTTTCTCATCTGAAAGAACTCTTCAGCACATCTTTGGTGCCTGCTAACAGCTTTGCTGAAGCCGGTTTGTGATGCACGAATGATTGGCCTCTGCTCTCAAAGATGAAGAGCCAGGACAGAAGGAAGCTGCTGTATCTCTTCCGTACAGAGCATCTTTTAGAACGGTGCCTCTAATATTGCTGGCACTCCTTGTTTTCTCTTGAAATCCATTAGTTTACAAATCAGGGTAGTGCCCCTCGCAATTCTGAGGCTGTTAGTCGTGCAGGAATGATTGGCCTCTGCTCACACAGATGAAGAGCCAGGACAGAAGGAAGCTGCTGTATCTCTTCCGTACAGAGCATCTTTTAGAACGGTGCCTCTAGTATTGCTGGCACTCCTTGTTTTCTCTTCTGAAATGCATTAGTTTACAAATCAGGGTAGCGCCCCTCGCAATTCTGAGGCTGTTAGTCGTGCAGGAATGATTGGCCTCTGCTCACACAGGTGAAGAGCCAGGACAGAAGGAAGCTGCTGGATCTCTTCCCTGCAGAGCATCTTTTAGAACGGTGCCTCTAGTATTGCTGGCACTCCTTGCTTTCTCATCTGAAAGATGTCTTCAGCACATCTTTGGTGCCTGCTAACAGCTTTGCTGAAGCCGGTTTGTGATGCACGAATGATTGGCCTCTGCTCACACAGGTGAAGAGCCAGGACAGAAGGAAGCTGCTGGATCTCTTCCGTACAGAGCATCTTTTCGAACGGTGCCTCTAGTATTGCTGGCACTCCTTGTTTTCTCTTCTGAAATCCATTAGTTTACAAATCAGGGTAGCGCCCCTCGCAATTCTGAGGCTGTTAGTCGTGCAGGAATGATTGGCCTCTGCTCACGCACACGAATAGCAGATCGGAAAGATACTGCTGCTTCTCTTCATCTGACGTTAAGCTTTGGAGGTTTGCCCCTACACTGCAGAGTCTTTCTGTTCTCTGATCTGAAAGGAACTTGGATATTTCTGTGGTGCCTATAAAGAGCTTTCCTGAATCAGGGTTGTTATGAAAGAACGATTGTCATCTGCTCACACAGATAAGGAGCCAGGTCAGAAGGGTGCTGCTGCTTCATCTCTTCTGCACTCAGCAACTTCAGGAGCGGTGCCTCTAGTATTGCTGGCACTCCTTGTTTTCGCTTCTGAAATCTATTCCTTTAAAAATGAGGGTCATGCTCCTGGCCATTCTGAAGCTGTTTGTAGTGCAGGATTGTTTGGCCTCTGCTCAAGCAGACGAATGGCAGTGTCGGAAAGATACTGCTGCTTCTCTTCAGCTGACGGTAATCTTTGCAGGTTTGCCCCCTACACTGCAGAGTCTTTCTGTTCTCTGATCTGAAAGGCCACTTGGATATTTCTGTGATGCCTACAAAGAGCTTTCCTGAAGCTGGGTTGTTACAAACGAATGATTAGACTCTGCTCCCACAGATGAGGAGACAGGAGTGAATGGTGCTGCTGCAACTCTTCTGAGGAAAGCATCTTTTCAAACGGTGCCTCTAGTATTGCTGGCACTCCTTGCTTTCTCATCTGAAAGAACTTTTCAGCACATCTATGGTGCCTGTTAACAGCTTTGCTGAAGCTGTTTGTCTTGCAAGAATGATTGGCCTCTGCTCCCACAGATGAAGAGCCAGGACAGAAGGAAGCTGCTGGATCTCTTCTATGCAGAGCATCTTTTAGAACGGTGCCTCTAGTATTGCTGGCACGCCTTGCTTTCTCTTCTGAAATCCATTAGTTTACAAATCAGGGTAGCGCTCCTCGCAATTCTGAGGCTGTTAGTCGTGCAGGAATGATTGGCCACTGCTCCCACAGAGGAAGAGACAGGACAGAAGGAAGCTGCTGGATCTCTTCCGTGCAGAGCATCTTTTAGAACGGTGCCTCTAGTATTGCTGGCACTCCTTGCTTTCTCATCTGAAAGAAGTCTTCAGCACATCTTTGGTGCCTGCTAACAGCTTTGCTGAAGCCGGTTTGTGATGCACGAATGATTGGCCTCTGCTCACACAGGTGAAGAGCCAGGACAGAAGGAAGCTGCTGGATCTCTTCCGTGCAGAGCATCTTTTAGAACGGTGCCTCTAGTATTGCTGGCACTCCTTGCTTTCTCATCTGAAAGAACTCTTCAGCACATCTTTGGTGCCTGCTAACAGCTTTGCTGAAGCCGGTTTGTGATGCACGAATGATTGGCCTCTGCTCATGCAGGTGAAGAGCCAGGACAGAAGGATGCTGCTGGATCTCTTCCATGCAGAGCATCTTTTAGAACGGTGCCTCTAGTATTGCTGGCACTCCTTGCTTTCTCATCTGAAAGAACTCTTCAGCACATCTTTGGTGCCTGCTAACAGCTTTGCTGAAGCCGGTTTGTGATGCACGAATGATTGGACTCTGCTCACACAGATGAAGAGCCAGGACAGAAGGAAGCTGCTGGATCTCTTCCGTGCAGAGCATCTTTTAGAACGGTACCTCTAGTATTGCTGGCACTCCTTGTTTTCTCTTCTGAAATCCATTAGTTTACAAATCAGGGTAGCGCCCCTCGCAATTCTGAGGCTGTTAGTCGTGCAGGAATGATTGGCCTCTGCTCCCACAGATGAAGAGCCAGGACAGAAGGAAGCTGCTGGATCTCTTCCATGCAGAGCATCTTTTAGAACGGTGCCTCTAGTATTGCTGGCACTCCTTGCTTTCTCATCTGAAAGAACTCTTCAGCACATCTTTGGTGCCTGCTAACAGCTTTGCTGAAGCCGGTTTGTGATGCACGAATGATTGGCCTCTGCTCGCACAGGTGAACAGCCAGGACAGAATGAAGCTGCTGTATCTCTTCCGTACAGAGCATCTTTTAGAACGGTGCCTCTAGTATTGCTGGCACTCCTTGTTTTCTCTTCTGAAATCCATTAGTTTACAAATCAGGGTAGCGCCCCACGCAATTCTGAGGCTGTTAGTCGTGCAGGAATGATTGGCCTCTGCTCACGCACACGAATAGCAGATCGGAAAGATACTGCTGCTTCTCTTCATCTGACGTTAAGCTTTGCAGGTTTGCCCCTACACTGCAGAGTCTTTCTGTTCTCTGATCTGAAAGGAACTTGGATATTTCTGTGGTGCCTATAAAGAGCTTTCCTGAATCAGGGTTGTTATGAAAGAACGATTGTCATCTGCTCACACAGATAAGGAGCCAGGTCAGAAGGGTGCTGCTGCTTCATCTCTTCTGCACTCAGCAACTTCAGGAGCGGTGCCTCTAGTATTGCTGGCACTCCTTGTTTTCGCTTCTGAAATCTATTCCTTTAAAAATGAGGGTCATGCTCCTGGCCATTCTGAAGCTGTTTGTAGTGCAGGATTGTTTGGCCTCTGCTCAAGCAGACGAATGGCAGTGTCGGAAAGATACTGCTGCTTCTCTTCAGCTGACGGTAATCTTTGCAGGTTTGCCCCCTACACTGCAGAGTCTTTCTGTTCTCTGATCTGAAAGGCCACTTGGATATTTCTGTGATGCCTACAAAGAGCTTTCCTGAAGCTGGGTTGTTACAAACGAATGATTACACTCTGCTCCCACAGATGAGGAGACAGGAGTGAATGGTGCTGCTGCAACTCTTCTGAGGAAAGCATCTTTTCAAACGGTGCCACTAGTATTGCTGTCACTCCTTGCTTTCTCATCTGAAAGAACTTTTCAGCACATCTATGGTGCCTGCTTACAGCTTTCCTGAAGGCGGTTTTTGATCCAGGTATGATTGTCCTCTGCTCCCACCGATGAGGAGAGTGCAGTCAAGGGTGGTGCTGCAACTTTTCAGCGCAAACCATCTTTTCGAAAGCTGCCACTACTATTGCTGTCACTCCTTGCTTTCTCATCTGAAAGAACTTTTCAGCACATCTATGGTGCCTGCTAACAGCTTTGGTGAAGCTGTTTGTCTTGCAAGAATGATTGACCTCTGCTCTCACAGAGGAAGAGACAGGACAGAAGGAAGCTGCTGGATC
Organism: Myiopsitta monachus; assembly: GCA_017639245.1. Lineage (NCBI taxonomy): Eukaryota > Metazoa > Chordata > Aves > Psittaciformes > Psittacidae > Myiopsitta > Myiopsitta monachus. The sequence continues at coordinate 28,293 of JAESHU010000077.1, read as the reverse complement.
TCTTCCGTGCAGAGCATCTTTTAGAACGGTGCCTCTAGTATTGCTGGCACTCCTTGCTTTCTCTTCTGAAATCCATTAGTTTACAAATCAGGGTAGCGCCCCTCGCAATTCTGAGGCTGTTAGTCGTGCAGGAATGATTGGCCACTGCTCCCACAGAGGAAGAGCCAGGACAGAAGGAAGCTGCTGGATCTCTTCCGTGCAGAGCACCTTTTAGAACGGTGCCTCTAGTATTGCTGGCACTCCTTGCTTTCTCATCTGAAAGAACTCTTCAGCACATCTTTGGTGCCTGCTAACAGCTTTGCTAAAGCCGGTTTGTGATGCACGAATGATTGGCCTCTGCTCACACAGGTGAAGAGCCAGGACAGAAGGAAGCTGCTGGACCTCATCCGCCCTCAGCATCTTTTAGAACGGTGCCTCTAGTATTGCTGGCACTCCTTGCTTTCTCATCTGAAAGAACTTTTCCGCACATCTATGGTGCCTGCTTACATCTTTCCTGAAGGCTGTTTTTGATCCAGGTATGATTGTCCTCTGCTCCCACCGATGAGGAGAGTGCAGTCAAGGGTGGTGCCGCAACTTTTCAGCGCAAACCATCTTTTCGAAAGCTGCCACTACTATTGCTGTCACTCCTTGCTTTCTCATCTGAAAGAACTTTTCAGCACATCTATGGTGCCTGCTAACAGCTTTGGTGAAGCTGTTTGTCTTGCAAGAATGATTGGCCTCTGCTCACACAGAGGAAGAGACAGGACAGAAGGAAGCTGCTGGATCTCTTCCGTGCAGAGCATCTTTTAGAACGGTGCCTCTAGTATTTCTGGCACTCCTTGCTTTCTCTTCTGAAATCCATTAGTTTACAAATCAGGGTAGCCCCCCTCGCAATTCTGAGGCTGTTAGTCGTGCAGGAATGATTGGCCACTGCTCCCACAGAGGAAGAGACAGGACAGAAGGAAGCTGCTGGATCTCTTCCGTGCAGAGCATCTTTTAGAACGGTGCCACTAGTATTGCTGGCACTCCTTGCTTTCTCACCTGAAAGAACACTTCAGCACATCTTTGGTGCCTGCTAACAGCTTTGCAGAAGCCAGTTTGTGATGCACGAATGATTGGCCTCTGCTCCCACCGATGAGGAGAGTGCAGTCAAGGGTGGTGCTGCAACGTTTCAGCGCAAACCATCTTTTCGAAAGCTGCCACTACTATTGCTGTCACTCCTTGCTTTCTCATCTGAAAGAACTTTTCAGCACATCTATGGTGCCTGCTAACAGCTTTGCTGAAGCTGTTTGTCTTGCAAGAATGATTGGCCTCTGCTCCCACAGATGAAGAGCCAGGACAGAAGGAAGCTGCTGGATCTCTTCTATGCAGAGCATCTTTTAGAACGGTGCCTCTAGTATTGCTGGCACTCCTTGCTTTCTCTTCTGAAATCCATTAGTTTACAAATCAGGGTAGCGCTCCTCGCAATTCTGAGGCTGTTAGTCGTGCAGGAATGATTGGCCACTGCTCCCACAGAGGAAGAGACAGGACAGAAGGAAGCTGCTGGATCTCTTCCGTGCAGAGCATCTTTTAGAACGGTGCCTCTAGTATTGCTGGCACTCCTTGCTTTCTCATCTGAAAGAACTCTTCAGCACATCTTTGGTGCCTGCTGACAGCTTTGCTGAAGCCGGTTTGTGATGCACGAATGATTGGCCTCTGCTCACACAGGTGAAGAGCCAGGACAGAAGGAAGCTGCTGGACCTCATCCGCCCTCAGCATCTTTTAGAACGGTGCCTCTAGTATTGCTGGCACTCCTTGCTTTCTCATCTGAAAGAACTCCAGCACATCTTTGGTGCCTGCTAACAGCTTTGCTGAAGCCGGTTTGTGATGCACGAATGATTGGCCTCTGCTCACACAGATGAAGAGCCAGGACAGAAGGAAGCTGCTGGGCCTCATCCGTCCACAGCATCTTTTCAAACGGTGCCTCTAGTATTGCTGGCACTCCTTGCTTTCTCATCTGAAAGAACTTTTCAGCACATCTATGGTGCCTGCTTACAGCTTTCCTGAAGGCGGTTTTTGATCCAGGTATGATTGTCCTCTGCTCCCACCGATGAGGAGAGTGCAGTCAAGGGTGGTGCTGCAACTTTTCAGCGCAAACCATCTTTTCGAAAGCTGCCACTACTATTGCTGTCACTCCTTGCTTTCTCATCTGAAAGAACTTTTCAGCACATCTATGGTGCCTGCTAACAGCTTTGGTGAAGCTGTTTGTCTTGCAAGAATGATTGGCCTCTGCTCCCACAGAGGAAGAGCCAGGACAGAAGGAAGCTGCTGGATCTCTTCTATGCAGAGCATCTTTTAGAACGGTGCCTCTAGTATTGCTGGCACTCCTTGCTTTCTCTTCTGAAATCCATTAGTTTACAAATCAGGGTAGCGCCCCTAGCAATTCTGAGGCTGTTAGTCGTGCAGGAATGATTGGCCACTGCTCCCACAGAGGAAGAGACAGGACAGAAGGAAGCTGCTGGATCTCTTCCCTGCAGAGCATCTTTTAGAACGGTGCCTCTAGTATTGCTGGCACTCCTTGCTTTCTCATCTGAAAGAACTCTTCAGCACATCTTTGGTGCCTGCTACCAGCTTTGCTGAAGCCGGTTTGTGATGCACGAATGATTGGCCTCTGCTCACACAGGTGAAGAGCCAGGACAGAAGGAAGCTGCTGGGCCTCATCCGCCCTCAGCATCTTTTAGAACGGTGCCTCTAGTATTGCTGGCACTCCTTGCTTTCTCATCTGAAAGAAGTCTTCAGCACATCTTTGGTGCCTGCTAACAGCTTTGCTGAAGCCGGTTTGTGATGCACGAATGATTGGCCTCTGCTCACACAGGTGAAGAGCCAGGACAGAAGGAAGCTGCTGGATCTCTTCCCTGCAGAGCATCTTTTAGAACGGTGCCTCTAGTATTGCTGGCACTCCTTGCTTTCTCATCTGAAAGAACTCTTCAGCACATCTTTGGTGCCTGCTAACAGCTTTGCTGAAGCCGGTTTGTGATGCACGAATGATTGGACTCTGCTCACACAGATGAAGAGCCAGGACAGAAGGAAGCTGCTGGATCTCTTCCGTGCAGAGCATCTTTTAGAACGGTGCCTCTAGTATTGCTGGCACTCCATGTTTTCTCTTCTGAAATCCATTAGTTTACAAATCAGGGTAGCGCCCCTCGCAATTCTGAGGCTGTTAGTCGTGCAGGAATGATTGGCCTCTGCTCCCACAGATGAAGAGCCAGGACAGAAGGAAGCTGCTGGATCTCTTCCATGCAGAGCATCTTTTAGAACGGTGCCTCTAGTATTGCTGGCACTCCTTGCTTTCTCATCTGAAAGAACTCTTCAGCACATCTTTGGTGCCTGCTAACAGCTTTGCTGAAGCCGGTTTGTGATGCACGAATGATTGGCCTCTGCTCGCACAGGTGAACAGCCAGGACAGAAGGAAGCTGCTGGATCTCTTCCGTACAGAGCATCTTTTAGAACGGTGCCTCTAGTATTGCTGGCACTCCTTGTTTTCTCTTCTGAAATCCATTAGTTTACAAATCAGGGTAGCGCCCCACGCAATTCTGAGGCTGTTAGTCGTGCAGGAATGATTGGCCTCTGCTCACGCACACGAATAGCAGATCGGAAAGATACTGCTGCTTCTCTTCATCTGACGTTAAGCTTTGCAGGTTTGCCCCTACACTGCAGAGTCTTTCTGTTCTCTGATCTGAAAGGAACTTGGATATTTCTGTGGTGCCTATAAAGAGCTTTCCTGAATCAGGGATGTTATGAAAGAACGATTGTCATCTGCTCACACAGATAAGGAGCCAGGTCAGAAGGGTGCTGCTGCTTCATCTCTTCTGCACTCAGCAACTTCTCGAGCGGTGCCTCTAGTATTGCTGGCACTCCTTGTTTTCGCTTCTGAAATCTATTCCTTTAAAAATGAGGGTCATGCTCCTGGCCATTCTGAAGCTGTTTGTAGTGCAGGATTGTTTGGCCTCTGCTCAAGCAGACGAATGGCAGTGTCGGAAAGATACTGCTGCTTCTCTTCAGCTGACGGTAATCTTTGCAGGTTTGCCCCCTACACTGCAGAGTCTTTCTGTTCTCTGATCTGAAAGGCCACTTGGATATTTCTGTGATGCCTACAAAGAGCTTTCCTGAAGCTGGGTTGTTACAAACGAATGATTACACTCTGCTCCCACAGATGAGGAGACAGGAGTGAATGGTGCTGCTGCAACTCTTCTGAGGAAAGCATCTTTTCAAACGGTGCCACTAGTACTGCTGTCACTCCTTGCTTTCTCATCTGAAAGAACTTTTCAGCACATCTATGGTGCCTGCTTACAGCTTTCCTGAAGGCGGTTTTTGATCCAGGTATGATTGTCCTCTGCTCCCACCGATGAGGAGAGTGCAGTCAAGGGTGGTGCTGCAACTTTTCAGCGCAAACCATCTTTTCGAAAGCTGCCACTACTATTGCTGTCACTCCTTGCTTTCTCATCTGAAAGAACTTTTCAGCACATCTATGGTGCCTGCTAACAGCTTTGGTGAAGCTGTTTGTCTTGCAAGAATGATTGACCTCTGCTCTCACAGAGGAAGAGACAGGACAGAAGGAAGCTGCTGGATCTCTTCCGTGCAGAGCATCTTTTAGAACGGTGCCTCTAGTATTGCTGGCACTCCTTGCTTTCTCTTCTGAAATCCATTAGTTTACAAATCAGGGTAGCGCCCCTCGCAATTCTGAGGCTGTTAGTCGTGCAGGAATGATTGGCCACTGCTCCCACAGAGGAAGAGCCAGGACAGAAGGAAGCTGCTGGATCTCTTCCGTGCAGAGCACCTTTTAGAACGGTGCCTCTAGTATTGCTGGCACTCCTTGCTTTCTCATCTGAAAGAACTCTTCAGCACATCTTTGGTGCCTGCTAACAGCTTTGCTGAAGCCGGTTTGTGATGCACGAATGATTGGCCTCTGCTCACACAGGTGAAGAGCCAGGACAGAAGGAAGCTGCTGGACCTCATCCGCCCTCAGCATCTTTTAGAACGGTGCCTCTAGTATTGCTGGCACTCCTTGCTTTCTCATCTGAAAGAACTCCAGAACATCTTTGGTGCCTGCTAACAGCTTTGCTGAAGCCGGTTTGTGATGCACGAATGATTGGCCTCTGCTCACACAGGTGAAGAGCCAGGACAGAAGGAAGCTGCTGGACCTCATCCGTCCACAGCATCTTTTCAAACGGTGCCTCTAGTATTGCTGGCACTCCTTGCTTTCTCATCTGAAAGAACTTTTCCGCACATCTATGGTGCCTGCTTACATCTTTCCTGAAGGCTGTTTTTGATCCAGGTATGATTGTCCTCTGCTCCCACCGATGAGGAGAGTGCAGTCAAGGGTGGTGCCGCAACTTTTCAGCGCAAACCATCTTTTCGAAAGCTGCCACTACTATTGCTGTCACTCCTTGCTTTCTCATCTGAAAGAACTTTTCAGCACATCTATGGTGCCTGCTAACAGCTTTGGTGAAGCTGTTTGTCTTGCAAGAATGATTGGCCTCTGCTCACACAGAGGAAGAGACAGGACAGAAGGAAGCTGCTGGATCTCTTCCGTGCAGAGCATCTTTTAGAACGGTGCCTCTAGTATTTCTGGCACTCCTTGCTTTCTCTTCTGAAATCCATTAGTTTACAAATCAGGGTAGCCCCCCTCGCAATTCTGAGGCTGTTAGTCGTGCAGGAATGATTGGCCACTGCTCCCACAGAGGAAGAGACAGGACAGAAGGAAGCTGCTGGATCTCTTCCGTGCAGAGCATCTTTTAGAACGGTGCCACTAGTATTGCTGGCACTCCTTGCTTTCTCACCTGAAAGAACACTTCAGCACATCTTTGGTGCCTGCTAACAGCTTTGCAGAAGCCAGTTTGTGATGCACGAATGATTGGCCTCTGCTCCCACCGATGAGGAGAGTGCAGTCAAGGGTGGTGCTGCAACGTTTCAGCGCAAACCATCTTTTCGAAAGCTGCCACTACTATTGCTGTCACTCCTTGCTTTCTCATCTGAAAGAACTTTTCAGCACATCTATGGTGCCTGCTAACAGCTTTGCTGAAGCTGTTTGTCTTGCAAGAATGATTGGCCTCTGCTCCCACAGATGAAGAGCCAGGACAGAAGGAAGCTGCTGGATCTCTTCTATGCAGAGCATCTTTTAGAACGGTGCCTCTAGTATTGCTGGCACTCCTTGCTTTCTCTTCTGAAATCCATTAGTTTACAAATCAGGGTAGCGCTCCTCGCAATTCTGAGGCTGTTAGTCGTGCAGGAATGATTGGCCACTGCTCCCACAGAGGAAGAGACAGGACAGAAGGAAGCTGCTGGATCTCTTCCGTGCAGAGCATCTTTTAGAACGGTGCCTCTAGTATTGCTGGCACTCCTTGCTTTCTCATCTGAAAGAACTCTTCAGCACATCTTTGGTGCCTGCTGACAGCTTTGCTGAAGCCGGTTTGTGATGCACGAATGATTGGCCTCTGCTCACACAGGTGAAGAGCCAGGACAGAAGGAAGCTGCTGGACCTCATCCGCCCTCAGCATCTTTTAGAACGGTGCCTCTAGTATTGCTGGCACTCCTTGCTTTCTCATCTGAAAGAACTCCAGCACATCTTTGGTGCCTGCTAACAGCTTTGCTGAAGCCGGTTTGTGATGCACGAATGATTGGCCTCTGCTCACACAGATGAAGAGCCAGGACAGAAGGAAGCTGCTGGGCCTCATCCGTCCACAGCATCTTTTCAAACGGTGCCTCTAGTATTGCTGGCACTCCTTGCTTTCTCATCTGAAAGAACTTTTCAGCACATCTATGGTGCCTGCTTACAGCTTTCCTGAAGGCGGTTTTTGATCCAGGTATGATTGTCCTCTGCTCCCACCGATGAGGAGAGTGCAGTCAAGGGTGGTGCTGCAACTTTTCAGCGCAAACCATCTTTTCGAAAGCTGCCACTACTATTGCTGTCACTCCTTGCTTTCTCATCTGAAAGAACTTTTCAGCACATCTATGGTGCCTGCTAACAGCTTTGGTGAAGCTGTTTGTCTTGCAAGAATGATTGGCCTCTGCTCCCACAGAGGAAGAGCCAGGACAGAAGGAAGCTGCTGGATCTCTTCTATGCAGAGCATCTTTTAGAACGGTGCCTCTAGTATTGCTGGCACTCCTTGCTTTCTCTTCTGAAATCCATTAGTTTACAAATCAGGGTAGCGCCCCTAGCAATTCTGAGGCTGTTAGTCGTGCAGGAATGATTGGCCACTGCTCCCACAGAGGAAGAGACAGGACAGAAGGAAGCTGCTGGATCTCTTCCCTGCAGAGCATCTTTTAGAACGGTGCCTCTAGTATTGCTGGCACTCCTTGCTTTCTCATCTGAAAGAACTCTTCAGCACATCTTTGGTGCCTGCTACCAGCTTTGCTGAAGCCGGTTTGTGATGCACGAATGATTGGCCTCTGCTCACACAGGTGAAGAGCCAGGACAGAAGGAAGCTGCTGGGCCTCATCCGCCCTCAGCATCTTTTAGAACGGTGCCTCTAGTATTGCTGGCACTCCTTGCTTTCTCATCTGAAAGAAGTCTTCAGCACATCTTTGGTGCCTGCTAACAGCTTTGCTGAAGCCGGTTTGTGATGCACGAATGATTGGCCTCTGCTCACACAGGTGAAGAGCCAGGACAGAAGGAAGCTGCTGGATCTCTTCCCTGCAGAGCATCTTTTAGAACGGTGCCTCTAGTATTGCTGGCACTCCTTGCTTTCTCATCTGAAAGATGTCTTCAGCACATCTTTGGTGCCTGCTAACAGCTTTGCTGAAGCCGGTTTGTGATGCACGAATGATTGGCCTCTGCTCACACAGGTGAAGAGCCAGGACAGAAGGAAGCTGCTGGATCTCTTCCGTACAGAGCATCTTTTCGAACGGTGCCTCTAGTATTGCTGGCACTCCTTGCTTTCTCATCTGAAAGAACTCCAGCACATCTTTGGTGCCTGCTAACAGCTTTGCTGAAGCCGGTTTGTGATGCACGAATGATTGGCCTCTGCTCACACAGATGAAGAGCCAGGACAGAAGGAAGCTGCTGGACCTCATCCGTCCACAGCATCTTTTCAAACGGTGCCTCTAGTATTGCTGGCACTCCTTGCTTTCTCATCTGAAAGAACTTTTCAGCACATCTATGGTGCCTGCTTACAGCTTTCCTGAAGGCGGTTTTTGATCCAGGTATGATTGTCCTCTGCTCCCACCGATGAGGAGAGTGCAGTCAAGGGTGGTGCTGCAACTTTTCAGCGCAAACCATCTTTTCGAAAGCTGCCACTACTATTGCTGTCACTCCTTGCTTTCTCATCTGAAAGAACTTTTCAGCACATCTATGGTGCCTGCTAACAGCTTTGCTGAAGCTGTTTGTCTTGCAAGAATGATTGTCCTCTGCTCCCACAGATGAGGAGAGTGCAGTCAAGGGTGGTGCTGCAACTTTTCAGCGCAAACCATCTTTTCGAAAGCTGCCACTACTATTGCTGTCACTCCTTGCTTTCTCATCTGAAAGAACTTTTCAGCACATCTATGGTGCCTGCTAACAGCTTTGCTGAAGCTGTTTGTCTTGCAAGAATGATTGACCTCTGCTCTCACAGAGGAAGAGACAGGACAGAAGGAAGCTGCTGGATCTCTTCCGTGCAGAGCATCTTTTAGAACGGTGCCTCTAGTATTGCTGGCACTCCTTGCTTTCTCTTCCGAAATCCATTAGTTTACAAATCAGGGTAGCGCCCCTCGCAATTCTGAGGCTGTTAGTCGTGCAGGAATGATTGGCCACTGCTCCCACAGAGGAAGAGACAGGACAGAAGGAAGCTGCTGGATCTCTTCCGTGCAGAGCATCTTTTAGAACGGTGCATCTAGTATTGCTGGCACTCCTTGCTTTCTCATCTGAAAGAACTCCAGCACATCTTTGGTGCCTGCTAACAGCTTTGCTGAAGCCGGTTTGTGATGCACGAATGATTGGCCTCTGCTCACACAGATGAAGAGCCAGGACAGAAGGAAGCTGCTGGACCTCATCCGTCCACAGCATCTTTTCAAACGGTGCCTCTAGTATTGCTGGCACTCCTTGCTTTCTCATCTGAAAGAACTTTTCAGCACATCTATGGTGCCTGCTTACCTCTTTCCTGAAGGCTGTTTTTGATCCAGGTATGATTGTCCTCTGCTCCCACCGATGAGGAGAATGCAGTCAAGGGTGGTGCTGCAACTCTTCAGCACAAAGCATCTTTTCGAAAGCTGCCACTACTATTGCTGTCACTCCTTGCTTTCTCATCTGAAAGAACTTTTCAGCACATCTATGGTGCCTGCTAACAGCTTTGCTGAAGCTGTTTGTCTTGCAAGAATGATTGGCCTCTGCTCTCACAGATGAAGAGCCAGGACAGAAGGAAGCTGCTGGATCTCTTCCGTACAGAGCATCTTTTAGAACGGTGCCTCTAGTATTGCTGGCACTCCTTATTTTCTCATCTGAAAGAACTCTTCAGCACATCTTTGGTGCCTGCTAACAGCTTTGCTGAAGCCGGTTTGTGATGCGTGAATGATTGGCCTCTGCTCACACAGGTGAAGAGCCAATACAGAAGGAAGCTGCTGGACCTCATCCGCCCTCAGCATCTTTTAGAACGGTGCCTCTAGTATTGCTGGCACTCCTTGTTTTCTCTTCTGAAATCCATTCCTTTTACAAATGACGGTCGCGCTCCTGGCCATTCTGAAGCTGTTAGTCTTGCAGGAATTATTGACTTCCGCTCACGCACACGAATAGCAGATCGGAAAGATACTGCTGCTTCTCTTCAGCTGACGTTAAGCTTTGCAGATTTGCCCCTACACTGCAGAGTCTTTCTGTTCTCATATCTGAAAGGCCACTTGGATATTTCTGTGATGCCTACAAAGAGCTTTCCTGAAGCTGGGTTGTTACAAACGAATGATTAGACTCTGCTCCCACAGATGAGGAGACAGGAGTGAATGGTGCTGCTGCAACTCTTCTGAGGAAAGCATCTTTTCAAACGGTGCCACTAGTACTGCTGTCACTCCTTGCTTTCTCATCTGAAAGAACTTTTCAGCACATCTATGGTGCCTGCTTACAGCTTTCCTGAAGGCGGTTTTTGATCCAGGTATGATTGTCCTCTGCTCCCACCGATGAGGAGAGTGCAGTCAAGGGTGGTGCTGCAACTTTTCAGCGCAAACCATCTTTTCGAAAGCTGCCACTACTATTGCTGTCACTCCTTGCTTTCTCATCTGAAAGAACTTTTCAGCACATCTATGGTGCCTGCTAACAGCTTTGCTGAAGCTGTTTGTCTTGCAAGAATGATTGACCTCTGCTCTCACAGAAGAAGAGACAGGACAGAAGGAAGCTGCTGGATCTCTTCCGTGCAGAGCATCTTTTAGAACGGTGCCTCTAGTATTGCTGGCACTCCTTGCTTTCTCTTCTGAAATCCATTAGTTTACAAATCAGGGTAGCGCCCCTCGCAATTCTGAGGCTGTTAGTCGTGCAGGAATGATTGGCCACTGCTCCCACAGAGGAAGAGACAGGACAGAAGGAAGCTGCTGGATCTCTTCCGTGCAGAGCATCTTTTAGAACGGTGCATCTAGTATTGCTGGCACTCCTTGCTTTCTCATCTGAAAGAACTCCAGCACATCTTTGGTGCCTGCTAACAGCTTTGCTGAAGCCGGTTTGTGATGCACGAATGATTGGCCTCTGCTCACACAGGTGAAGAGCCAGGACAGAAGGAAGCTGCTGGACCTCATCCGCCCTCAGCATCTTTTAGAACGGTGCCTCTAGTATTGCTGGCACTCCTTGCTTTCTCATCTGAAAGAACTCCAGCACATCTTTGGTGCCTGCTAACAGCTTTGCTGAAGCCGGTTTGTGATGCACGAATGATTGGCCTCTGCTCACACAGGTGAAGAGCCAGGACAGAAGGAAGCTGCTGGACCTCATCCGTCCACAGCATCTTTTCAAACGGTGCCTCTAGTATTGCTGGCACTCCTTGCTTTCTCATCTGAAAGAACTTTTCCGCACATCTATGGTGCCTGCTTACATCTTTCCTGAAGGCGGTTTTTGATCCAGGTATGATTGTCCTCTGCTCCCACCGATGAGGAGAGTGCAGTCAAGGGTGGTGCTGCAACTTTTCAGCGCAAACCATCTTTTCGAAAGCTGCCACTACTATTGCTGTCACTCCTTGCTTTCTCATCTGAAAGAACTTTTCAGCACATCTATGGTGCCTGCTAACAGCTTTGGTGAAGCTGTTTGTCTTGCAAGAATGATTGGCCTCTGCTCCCACAGAGGAAGAGACAGGACAGAAGGAAGCTGCTGGATCTCTTCCGTGCAGAGCATCTTTTAGAACGGTGCCTCTAGTATTTCTGGCACTCCTTGCTTTCTCTTCTGAAATCCATTAGTTTACAAATCAGGGTAGCCCCCCTCGCAATTCTGAGGCTGTTAGTCGTGCAGGAATGATTGGCCACTGCTCCCACAGAGGAAGAGACAGGACAGAAGGAAGCTGCTGGATCTCTTCCGTGCAGAGCATCTTTTAGAACGGTGCCACTAGTATTGCTGGCACTCCTTGCTTTCTCATCTGAAAGAACTTTTCAGCACATCTATGGTGCCTGCTTACATCTTTCCTGAAGGCTGTTTTTGATCCAGGTATGATTGTCCTCTGCTCCCACCGATGAGGAGAGTGCAGTCAAGGGTGGTGCTGCAACGTTTCAGCGCAAACCATCTTTTCGAAAGCTGCCACTACTATTGCTGTCACTCCTTGCTTTCTCATCTGAAAGAACTTTTCAGCACATCTATGGTGCCTGCTTACAGCTTTCCTGAAGGCGGTTTTTGATCCAGGTATGATTGTCCTCTGCTCCCACCGATGAGGAGAGTGCAGTCAAGGGTGGTGCTGCAACTTTTCAGCGCAAACCATCTTTTCGAAAGCTGCCACTACTATTGCTGTCACTCCTTGCTTTCTCATCTGAAAGAACTTTTCAGCACATCTATGGTGCCTGCTAACAGCTTTGGTGAAGCTGTTTGTCTTGCAAGAATGATTGGCCTCTGCTCCCACAGAGGAAGAGCCAGGACAGAAGGAAGCTGCTGGATCTCTTCTATGCAGAGCATCTTTTAGAACGGTGCCTCTAGTATTGCTGGCACTCCTTGCTTTCTCATCTGAAAGAACTCTTCAGCACATCTTTGGTGCCTGCTACCAGCTTTGCTGAAGCCGGTTTGTGATGCACGAATGATTGGCCTCTGCTCACACAGGTGAAGAGCCAGGACAGAAGGAAGCTGCTGGGCCTCATCCGCCCTCAGCATCTTTTAGAACGGTGCCTCTAGTATTGCTGGCACTCCTTGCTTTCTCATCTGAAAGAAGTCTTCAGCACATCTTTGGTGCCTGCTAACAGCTTTGCTGAAGCCGGTTTGTGATGCACGAATGATTGGCCTCTGCTCACACAGGTGAAGAGCCAGGACAGAAGGAAGCTGCTGGATCTCTTCCCTGCAGAGCATCTTTTAGAACGGTGCCTCTAGTATTGCTGGCACTCCTTGCTTTCTCATCTGAAAGATGTCTTCAGCACATCTTTGGTGCCTGCTAACAGCTTTGCTGAAGCCGGTTTGTGATGCACGAATGATTGGCCTCTGCTCACACAGGTGAAGAGCCAGGACAGAAGGAAGCTGCTGGATCTCTTCCGTACAGAGCATCTTTTCGAACGGTGCCTCTAGTATTGCTGGCACTCCTTGCTTTCTCATCTGAAAGAACTCCAGCACATCTTTGGTGCCTGCTAACAGCTTTGCTGAAGCCGGTTTGTGATGCACGAATGATTGGCCTCTGCTCACACAGATGAAGAGCCAGGACAGAAGGAAGCTGCTGGACCTCATCCGTCCACAGCATCTTTTCAAACGGTGCCTCTAGTATTGCTGGCACTCCTTGCTTTCTCATCTGAAAGAACTTTTCAGCACATCTATGGTGCCTGCTTACAGCTTTCCTGAAGGCGGTTTTTGATCCAGGTATGATTGTCCTCTGCTCCCACCGATGAGGAGAGTGCAGTCAAGGGTGGTGCTGCAACGTTTCAGCGCAAACCATCTTTTCGAAAGCTGCCACTACTATTGCTGTCACTCCTTGCTTTCTCATCTGAAAGAACTTTTCAGCACATCTATGGTGCCTGCTAACAGCTTTGCTGAAGCTGTTTGTCTTGCAAGAATGATTGGCCTCTGCTCCCACAGATGAAGAGAGTGCAGTCAAGGGTGGTGCTGCAACTTTTCAGCGCAAACCATCTTTTCGAAAGCTGCCACTACTATTGCTGTCACTCCTTGCTTTCTCATCTGAAAGAACTTTTCAGCACATCTATGGTGCCTGCTAACAGCTTTGCTGAAGCTGTTTGTCTTGCAAGAATGATTGACCTCTGCTCTCACAGAAGAAGAGACAGGACAGAAGGAAGCTGCTGGATCTCTTCCGTGCAGAGCATCTTTTAGAACGGTGCCTCTAGTATTGCTGGCACTCCTTGCTTTCTCTTCTGAAATCCATTAGTTTACAAATCAGGGTAGCGCCCCTCGCAATTCTGAGGCTGTTAGTCGTGCAGGAATGATTGGCCACTGCTCCCACAGAGGAAGAGACAGGACAGAAGGAAGCTGCTGGATCTCTTCCGTGCAGAGCATCTTTTAGAACGGTGCATCTAGTATTGCTGGCACTCCTTGCTTTCTCATCTGAAAGAACTCCAGCACATCTTTGGTGCCTGCTAACAGCTTTGCTGAAGCCGGTTTGTGATGCACGAATGATTGGCCTCTGCTCACACAGGTGAAGAGCCAGGACAGAAGGAAGCTGCTGGACCTCATCCGCCCTCAGCATCTTTTAGAACGGTGCCTCTAGTATTGCTGGCACTCCTTGCTTTCTCATCTGAAAGAACTCCAGCACATCTTTGGTGCCTGCTAACAGCTTTGCTGAAGCCGGTTTGTGATGCACGAATGATTGGCCTCTGCTCACACAGATGAAGAGCCAGGACAGAAGGAAGCTGCTGGGCCTCATCCGTCCACAGCATCTTTTCAAACGGTGCCTCTAGTATTGCTGGCACTCCTTGCTTTCTCATCTGAAAGAACTTTTCAGCACATCTATGGTGCCTGCTTACAGCTTTCCTGAAGGCGGTTTTTGATCCAGGTATGATTGTCCTCTGCTCCCACCGATGAGGAGAGTGCAGTCAAGGGTGGTGCTGCAACTTTTCAGCGCAAACCATCTTTTCGAAAGCTGCCACTACTATTGCTGTCACTCCTTGCTTTCTCATCTGAAAGAACTTTTCAGCACATCTATGGTGCCTGCTAACAGCTTTGCTGAAGCTGTTTGTCTTGCAAGAATGATTGGCCTCTGCTCCCACAGAGGAAGAGCCAGGACAGAAGGAAGCTGCTGGATCTCTTCTATGCAGAGCATCTTTTAGAACGGTGCCTCTAGTATTGCTGGCACTCCTTGCTTTCTCTTCTGAAATCCATTAGTTTACAAATCAGGGTAGCGCCCCTAGCAATTCTGAGGCTGTTAGTCGTGCAGGAATGATTGGCCACTGCTCCCACAGAGGAAGAGACAGGACAGAAGGAAGCTGCTGGATCTCTTCCCTGCAGAGCATCTTTTAGAACGGTGCCTCTAGTATTGCTGGCACTCCTTGCTTTCTCATCTGAAAGAACTCTTCAGCACATCTTTGGTGCCTGCTACCAGCTTTGCTGAAGCCGGTTTGTGATGCACGAATGATTGGCCTCTGCTCACACAGGTGAAGAGCCAGGACAGAAGGAAGCTGCTGGACCTCATCCGCCCTCAGCATCTTTTAGAACGGTGCCTCTAGTATTGCTGGCACTCCTTGCTTTCTCATCTGAAAGAACTCCAGCACATCTTTGGTGCCTGCTAACAGCTTTGCTGAAGCCGGTTTGTGATGCACGAATGATTGGCCTCTGCTCACACAGGTGAAGAGCCAGGACAGAAGGAAGCTGCTGGACCTCATCCGTCCACAGCATCTTTTCAAACGGTGCCTCTAGTATTGCTGGCACTCCTTGCTTTCTCATCTGAAAGAACTTTTCCGCACATCTATGGTGCCTGCTTACATCTTTCCTGAAGGCGGTTTTTGATCCAGGTATGATTGTCCTCTGCTCCCACCGATGAGGAGAGTGCAGTCAAGGGTGGTGCTGCAACTTTTCAGCGCAAACCATCTTTTCGAAAGCTGCCACTACTATTGCTGTCACTCCTTGCTTTCTCATCTGAAAGAACTTTTCAGCACATCTATGGTGCCTGCTAACAGCTTTGGTGAAGCTGTTTGTCTTGCAAGAATGATTGGCCTCTGCTCCCACAGAGGAAGAGACAGGACAGAAGGAAGCTGCTGGATCTCTTCCGTGCAGAGCATCTTTTAGAACGGTGCCTCTAGTATTTCTGGCACTCCTTGCTTTCTCTTCTGAAATCCATTAGTTTACAAATCAGGGTAGCCCCCCTCGCAATTCTGAGGCTGTTAGTCGTGCAGGAATGATTGGCCACTGCTCCCACAGAGGAAGAGACAGGACAGAAGGAAGCTGCTGGATCTCTTCCGTGCAGAGCATCTTTTAGAACGGTGCCACTAGTATTGCTGGCACTCCTTGCTTTCTCATCTGAAAGAACTTTTCAGCACATCTATGGTGCCTGCTTACATCTTTCCTGAAGGCTGTTTTTGATCCAGGTATGATTGTCCTCTGCTCCCACCGATGAGGAGAGTGCAGTCAAGGGTGGTGCTGCAACGTTTCAGCGCAAACCATCTTTTCGAAAGCTGCCACTACTATTGCTGTCACTCCTTGCTTTCTCATCTGAAAGAACTTTTCAGCACATCTATGGTGCCTGCTTACAGCTTTCCTGAAGGCGGTTTTTGATCCAGGTATGATTGTCCTCTGCTCCCACCGATGAGGAGAGTGCAGTCAAGGGTGGTGCTGCAACTTTTCAGCGCAAACCATCTTTTCGAAAGCTGCCACTACTATTGCTGTCACTCCTTGCTTTCTCATCTGAAAGAACTTTTCAGCACATCTATGGTGCCTGCTAACAGCTTTGGTGAAGCTGTTTGTCTTGCAAGAATGATTGGCCTCTGCTCCCACAGAGGAAGAGCCAGGACAGAAGGAAGCTGCTGGATCTCTTCTATGCAGAGCATCTTTTAGAACGGTGCCTCTAGTATTGCTGGCACTCCTTGCTTTCTCATCTGAAAGAACTCTTCAGCACATCTTTGGTGCCTGCTACCAGCTTTGCTGAAGCCGGTTTGTGATGCACGAATGATTGGCCTCTGCTCACACAGGTGAAGAGCCAGGACAGAAGGAAGCTGCTGGGCCTCATCCGCCCTCAGCATCTTTTAGAACGGTGCCTCTAGTATTGCTGGCACTCCTTGCTTTCTCATCTGAAAGAAGTCTTCAGCACATCTTTGGTGCCTGCTAACAGCTTTGCTGAAGCCGGTTTGTGATGCACGAATGATTGGCCTCTGCTCACACAGGTGAAGAGCCAGGACAGAAGGAAGCTGCTGGATCTCTTCCCTGCAGAGCATCTTTTAGAACGGTGCCTCTAGTATTGCTGGCACTCCTTGCTTTCTCATCTGAAAGATGTCTTCAGCACATCTTTGGTGCCTGCTAACAGCTTTGCTGAAGCCGGTTTGTGATGCACGAATGATTGGCCTCTGCTCACACAGGTGAAGAGCCAGGACAGAAGGAAGCTGCTGGATCTCTTCCGTACAGAGCATCTTTTCGAACGGTGCCTCTAGTATTGCTGGCACTCCTTGCTTTCTCATCTGAAAGAACTCCAGCACATCTTTGGTGCCTGCTAACAGCTTTGCTGAAGCCGGTTTGTGATGCACGAATGATTGGCCTCTGCTCACACAGATGAAGAGCCAGGACAGAAGGAAGCTGCTGGACCTCATCCGTCCACAGCATCTTTTCAAACGGTGCCTCTAGTATTGCTGGCACTCCTTGCTTTCTCATCTGAAAGAACTTTTCAGCACATCTATGGTGCCTGCTTACAGCTTTCCTGAAGGCGGTTTTTGATCCAGGTATGATTGTCCTCTGCTCCCACCGATGAGGAGAGTGCAGTCAAGGGTGGTGCTGCAACGTTTCAGCGCAAACCATCTTTTCGAAAGCTGCCACTACTATTGCTGTCACTCCTTGCTTTCTCATCTGAAAGAACTTTTCAGCACATCTATGGTGCCTGCTAACAGCTTTGCTGAAGCTGTTTGTCTTGCAAGAATGATTGGCCTCTGCTCCCACAGATGAAGAGAGTGCAGTCAAGGGTGGTGCTGCAACTTTTCAGCGCAAACCATCTTTTCGAAAGCTGCCACTACTATTGCTGTCACTCCTTGCTTTCTCATCTGAAAGAACTTTTCAGCACATCTATGGTGCCTGCTAACAGCTTTGCTGAAGCTGTTTGTCTTGCAAGAATGATTGACCTCTGCTCTCACAGAAGAAGAGACAGGACAGAAGGAAGCTGCTGGATCTCTTCCGTGCAGAGCATCTTTTAGAACGGTGCCTCTAGTATTGCTGGCACTCCTTGCTTTCTCTTCTGAAATCCATTAGTTTACAAATCAGGGTAGCGCCCCTCGCAATTCTGAGGCTGTTAGTCGTGCAGGAATGATTGGCCACTGCTCCCACAGAGGAAGAGACAGGACAGAAGGAAGCTGCTGGATCTCTTCCGTGCAGAGCATCTTTTAGAACGGTGCATCTAGTATTGCTGGCACTCCTTGCTTTCTCATCTGAAAGAACTCCAGCACATCTTTGGTGCCTGCTAACAGCTTTGCTGAAGCCGGTTTGTGATGCACGAATGATTGGCCTCTGCTCACACAGATGAAGAGCCAGGACAGAAGGAAGCTGCTGGACCTCATCCGTCCACAGCATCTTTTCAAACGGTGCCTCTAGTATTGCTGGCACTCCTTGCTTTCTCATCTGAAAGAACTTTTCAGCACATCTATGGTGCCTGCTTACCTCTTTCCTGAAGGCTGTTTTTGATCCAGGTATGATTGTCCTCTGCTCCCACCGATGAGGAGAATGCAGTCAAGGGTGGTGCTGCAACTCTTCAGCACAAAGCATCTTTTCGAAAGCTGCCACTACTATTGCTGTCACTCCTTGCTTTCTCATCTGAAAGAACTTTTCAGCACATCTATGGTGCCTGCTAACAGCTTTGCTGAAGCTGTTTGTCTTGCAAGAATGATTGGCCTCTGCTCTCACAGATGAAGAGCCAGGACAGAAGGAATGCTGCTGGATCTCTTCCGTACAGAGCATCTTTTAGAACGGTGCCTCTAGTATTGCTGGCACTCCTTATTTTCTCATCTGAAAGAACTCTTCAGCACATCTTTGGTGCCTGCTAACAGCTTTGCTGAAGCCGGTTTGTGATGCGTGAATGATTGGCCTCTGCTCACACAGGTGAAGAGCCAATACAGAAGGAAGCTGCTGGACCTCATCCGCCCTCAGCATCTTTTAGAACGGTGCCTCTAGTATTGCTGGCACTCCTTGTTTTCTCTTCTGAAATCCATTCCTTTTACAAATGACGGTCGCGCTCCTGGCCATTCTGAAGCTGTTAGTCTTGCAGGAATTATTGACTTCCGCTCACGCACACGAATAGCAGATCGGAAAGATACTGCTGCTTCTCTTCAGCTGACGTTAAGCTTTGCAGATTTGCCCCTACACTGCAGAGTCTTTCTGTTCTCATATCTGAAAGGCCACTTGGATATTTCTGTGATGCCTACAAAGAGCTTTCCTGAAGCTGGGTTGTTACAAACGAATGATTAGACTCTGCTCCCACAGATGAGGAGACAGGAGTGAATGGTGCTGCTGCAACTCTTCTGAGGAAAGCATCTTTTCAAACGGTGCCACTAGTACTGCTGTCACTCCTTGCTTTCTCATCTGAAAGAACTTTTCAGCACATCTATGGTGCCTGCTTACAGCTTTCCTGAAGGCGGTTTTTGATCCAGGTATGATTGTCCTCTGCTCCCACCGATGAGGAGAGTGCAGTCAAGGGTGGTGCTGCAACTTTTCAGCGCAAACCATCTTTTCGAAAGCTGCCACTACTATTGCTGTCACTCCTTGCTTTCTCATCTGAAAGAACTTTTCAGCACATCTATGGTGCCTGCTAACAGCTTTGCTGAAGCTGTTTGTCTTGCAAGAATGATTGGCCTCTGCTCCCACAGAGGAAGAGCCAGGACAGAAGGAAGCTGCTGTATCTCTTCCATGCAGAGCATCTTTTAGAACGGTGCCTCTAGTATTGCTGGCACTCCTTGCTTTCTCTTCTGAAATCCATTAGTTTACAAATCAGGGTAGCGCCCCTCGCAATTCTGAGGCTGTTAGTCGTGCAGGAATGATTGGCCACTGCTCCCACAGAGGAAGAGCCAGGACAGAAGGAAGCTGCTGGATCTCTTCCGTGCAGAGCACCTTTTAGAACGGTGCCTCTAGTATTGCTGGCACTCCTTGCTTTCTCATCTGAAAGAACTCTTCAGCACATCTTTGGTGCCTGCTAACAGCTTTGCTGAAGCCGGTTTGTGATGCACGAATGATTGGCCTCTGCTCACACAGGTGAAGAGCCAGGACAGAAGGAAGCTGCTGGACCTCATCCGCCCTCAGCATCTTTTAGAACGGTGCCTCTAGTATTGCTGGCACTCCTTGCTTTCTCATCTGAAAGAACTCCAGAACATCTTTGGTGCCTGCTAACAGCTTTGCTGAAGCCGGTTTGTGATGCACGAATGATTGGCCTCTGCTCACACAGGTGAAGAGCCAGGACAGAAGGAAGCTGCTGGACCTCATCCGTCCACAGCATCTTTTCAAACGGTGCCTCTAGTATTGCTGGCACTCCTTGCTTTCTCATCTGAAAGAACTTTTCCGCACATCTATGGTGCCTGCTTACATCTTTCCTGAAGGCTGTTTTTGATCCAGGTATGATTGTCCTCTGCTCCCACCGATGAGGAGAGTGCAGTCAAGGGTGGTGCCGCAACTTTTCAGCGCAAACCATCTTTTCGAAAGCTGCCACTACTATTGCTGTCACTCCTTGCTTTCTCATCTGAAAGAACTTTTCAGCACATCTATGGTGCCTGCTAACAGCTTTGGTGAAGCTGTTTGTCTTGCAAGAATGATTGGCCTCTGCTCCCACAGAGGAAGAGACAGGACAGAAGGAAGCTGCTGGATCTCTTCCGTGCAGAACATCTTTTAGAACGGTGCCTCTAGTATTTCTGGCACTCCTTGCTTTCTCTTCTGAAATCCATTAGTTTACAAATCAGGGTAGCCCCCTCGCAATTCTGAGGCTGTTAGTCGTGCAGGAATGATTGGCCACTGCTCCCACAGAGGAAGAGACAGGACAGAAGGAAGCTGCTGGATCTCTTCCGTGCAGAGCATCTTTTAGAACGGTGCCACTAGTATTGCTGGCACTCCTTGCTTTCTCATCTGAAAGAACTTTTCAGCACATCTATGGTGCCTGCTTACATCTTTCCTGAAGGCTGTTTTTGATCCAGGTATGATTGTCCTCTGCTCCCACCGATGAGGAGAGTGCAGTCAAGGGTGGTGCTGCAACGTTTCAGCGCAAACCATCTTTTCGAAAGCTGCCACTACTATTGCTGTCACTCCTTGCTTTCTCATCTGAAAGAACTTTTCAGCACATCTATGGTGCCTGCTAACAGCTTTGCTGAAGCTGTTTGTCTTGCAAGAATGATTGGCCTCTGCTCCCACAGATGAAGAGCCAGGACAGAAGGAAGCTGCTGGATCTCTTCTATGCAGAGCATCTTTTAGAACGGTGCCTCTAGTATTGCTGGCACTCCTTGCTTTCTCTTCTGAAATCCATTAGTTTACAAATCAGGGTAGCGATCCTCGCAATTCTGAGGCTGTTAGTCGTGCAGGAATGATTGGCCACTGCTCCCACAGAGGAAGAGACAGGACAGAAGGAAGCTGCTGGATCTCTTCCGTGCAGAGCATCTTTTAGAACGGTGCCTCTAGTATTGCTGGCACTCCTTGCTTTCTCATCTGAAAGAACTCTTCAGCACATCTTTGGTGCCTGCTGACAGCTTTGCTGAAGCCGGTTTGTGATGCACGAATGATTGGCCTCTGCTCACACAGGTGAAGAGCCAGGACAGAAGGAAGCTGCTGGACCTCATCCGCCCTCAGCATCTTTTAGAACGGTGCCTCTAGTATTGCTGGCACTCCTTGCTTTCTCATCTGAAAGAACTCCAGCACATCTTTGGTGCCTGCTAACAGCTTTGCTGAAGCCGGTTTGTGATGCACGAATGATTGGCCTCTGCTCACACAGATGAAGAGCCAGGACAGAAGGAAGCTGCTGGGCCTCATCCGTCCACAGCATCTTTTCAAACGGTGCCTCTAGTATTGCTGGCACTCCTTGCTTTCTCATCTGAAAGAACTTTTCAGCACATCTATGGTGCCTGCTTACAGCTTTCCTGAAGGCGGTTTTTGATCCAGGTATGATTGTCCTCTGCTCCCACCGATGAGGAGAGTGCAGTCAAGGGTGGTGCTGCAACTTTTCAGCGCAAACCATCTTTTCGAAAGCTGCCACTACTATTGCTGTCACTCCTTGCTTTCTCATCTGAAAGAACTTTTCAGCACATCTATGGTGCCTGCTAACAGCTTTGGTGAAGCTGTTTGTCTTGCAAGAATGATTGGCCTCTGCTCCCACAGAGGAAGAGCCAGGACAGAAGGAAGCTGCTGGATCTCTTCTATGCAGAGCATCTTTTAGAACGGTGCCTCTAGTATTGCTGGCACTCCTTGCTTTCTCTTCTGAAATCCATTAGTTTACAAATCAGGGTAGCGCCCCTAGCAATTCTGAGGCTGTTAGTCGTGCAGGAATGATTGGCCACTGCTCCCACAGAGGAAGAGACAGGACAGAAGGAAGCTGCTGGATCTCTTCCCTGCAGAGCATCTTTTAGAACGGTGCCTCTAGTATTGCTGGCACTCCTTGCTTTCTCATCTGAAAGAACTCTTCAGCACATCTTTGGTGCCTGCTACCAGCTTTGCTGAAGCCGGTTTGTGATGCACGAATGATTGGCCTCTGCTCACACAGGTGAAGAGCCAGGACAGAAGGAAGCTGCTGGACCTCATCCGCCCTCAGCATCTTTTAGAACGGTGCCTCTAGTATTGCTGGCACTCCTTGCTTTCTCATCTGAAAGAACTCCAGCACATCTTTGGTGCCTGCTAACAGCTTTGCTGAAGCCGGTTTGTGATGCACGAATGATTGGCCTCTGCTCACACAGATGAAGAGCCAGGACAGAAGGAAGCTGCTGGACCTCATCCGTCCACAGCATCTTTTCAAACGGTGCCTCTAGTATTGCTGGCACTCCTTGCTTTCTCATCTGAAAGAACTTTTCAGCACATCTATGGTGCCTGCTTACAGCTTTCCTGAAGGCGGTTTTTGATCCAGGTATGATTGTCCTCTGCTCCCACCGATGAGGAGAGTGCAGTCAAGGGTGGTGCTGCAACTTTTCAGCGCAAACCATCTTTTCGAAAGCTGCCACTACTATTGCTGTCACTCCTTGCTTTCTCATCTGAAAGAACTTTTCAGCACATCTATGGTGCCTGCTAACAGCTTTGCTGAAGCTGTTTGTCTTGCAAGAATGATTGTCCTCTGCTCCCACAGATGAGGAGAGTGCAGTCAAGGGTGGTGCTGCAACTTTTCAGCGCAAACCATCTTTTCGAAAGCTGCCACTACTATTGCTGTCACTCCTTGCTTTCTCATCTGAAAGAACTTTTCAGCACATCTATGGTGCCTGCTAACAGCTTTGCTGAAGCTGTTTGTCTTGCAAGAATGATTGACCTCTGCTCTCACAGAGGAAGAGACAGGACAGAAGGAAGCTGCTGGATCTCTTCCGTGCAGAGCATCTTTTAGAACGGTGCCTCTAGTATTGCTGGCACTCCTTGCTTTCTCTTCTGAAATCCATTAGTTTACAAATCAGGGTAGCGCCCCTCGCAATTCTGAGGCTGTTAGTCGTGCAGGAATGATTGGCCACTGCTCCCACAGAGGAAGAGACAGGACAGAAGGAAGCTGCTGGATCTCTTCCGTGCAGAGCATCTTTTAGAACGGTGCATCTAGTATTGCTGGCACTCCTTGCTTTCTCATCTGAAAGAACTCCAGCACATCTTTGGTGCCTGCTAACAGCTTTGCTGAAGCCGGTTTGTGATGCACGAATGATTGGCCTCTGCTCACACAGATGAAGAGCCAGGACAGAAGGAAGCTGCTGGACCTCATCCGTCCACAGCATCTTTTCAAACGGTGCCTCTAGTATTGCTGGCACTCCTTGCTTTCTCATCTGAAAGAACTTTTCAGCACATCTATGGTGCCTGCTTACCTCTTTCCTGAAGGCTGTTTTTGATCCAGGTATGATTGTCCTCTGCTCCCACCGATGAGGAGAATGCAGTCAAGGGTGGTGCTGCAACTCTTCAGCACAAAGCATCTTTTCGAAAGCTGCCACTACTATTGCTGTCACTCCTTGCTTTCTCATCTGAAAGAACTTTTCAGCACATCTATGGTGCCTGCTAACAGCTTTGCTGAAGCTGTTTGTCTTGCAAGAATGATTGGCCTCTGCTCTCACAGATGAAGAGCCAGGACAGAAGGAAGCTGCTGGATCTCTTCCGTACAGAGCATCTTTTAGAACGGTGCCTCTAGTATTGCTGGCACTCCTTATTTTCTCATCTGAAAGAACTCTTCAGCACATCTTTGGTGCCTGCTAACAGCTTTGCTGAAGCCGGTTTGTGATGCGTGAATGATTGGCCTCTGCTCACACAGGTGAAGAGCCAATACAGAAGGAAGCTGCTGGACCTCATCCGCCCTCAGCATCTTTTAGAACGGTGCCTCTAGTATTGCTGGCACTCCTTGTTTTCTCTTCTGAAATCCATTCCTTTTACAAATGACGGTCGCGCTCCTGGCCATTCTGAAGCTGTTAGTCTTGCAGGAATTATTGACTTCCGCTCACGCACACGAATAGCAGATCGGAAAGATACTGCTGCTTCTCTTCAGCTGACGTTAAGCTTTGCAGATTTGCCCCTACACTGCAGAGTCTTTCTGTTCTCATATCTGAAAGGCCACTTGGATATTTCTGTGATGCCTACAAAGAGCTTTCCTGAAGCTGGGTTGTTACAAACGAATGATTAGACTCTGCTCCCACAGATGAGGAGACAGGAGTGAATGGTGCTGCTGCAACTCTTCTGAGGAAAGCATCTTTTCAAACGGTGCCACTAGTACTGCTGTCACTCCTTGCTTTCTCATCTGAAAGAACTTTTCAGCACATCTATGGTGCCTGCTTACAGCTTTCCTGAAGGCGGTTTTTGATCCAGGTATGATTGTCCTCTGCTCCCACCGATGAGGAGAGTGCAGTCAAGGGTGGTGCTGCAACTTTTCAGCGCAAACCATCTTTTCGAAAGCTGCCACTACTATTGCTGTCACTCCTTGCTTTCTCATCTGAAAGAACTTTTCAGCACATCTATGGTGCCTGCTAACAGCTTTGCTGAAGCTGTTTGTCTTGCAAGAATGATTGGCCTCTGCTCCCACAGAGGAAGAGCCAGGACAGAAGGAAGCTGCTGTATCTCTTCCATGCAGAGCATCTTTTAGAACGGTGCCTCTAGTATTGCTGGCACTCCTTGCTTTCTCTTCTGAAATCCATTAGTTTACAAATCAGGGTAGCGCCCCTCGCAATTCTGAGGCTGTTAGTCGTGCAGGAATGATTGGCCACTGCTCCCACAGAGGAAGAGCCAGGACAGAAGGAAGCTGCTGGATCTCTTCCGTGCAGAGCACCTTTTAGAACGGTGCCTCTAGTATTGCTGGCACTCCTTGCTTTCTCATCTGAAAGAACTCTTCAGCACATCTTTGGTGCCTGCTAACAGCTTTGCTGAAGCCGGTTTGTGATGCACGAATGATTGGCCTCTGCTCACACAGGTGAAGAGCCAGGACAGAAGGAAGCTGCTGGACCTCATCCGCCCTCAGCATCTTTTAGAACGGTGCCTCTAGTATTGCTGGCACTCCTTGCTTTCTCATCTGAAAGAACTCCAGAACATCTTTGGTGCCTGCTAACAGCTTTGCTGAAGCCGGTTTGTGATGCACGAATGATTGGCCTCTGCTCACACAGGTGAAGAGCCAGGACAGAAGGAAGCTGCTGGACCTCATCCGTCCACAGCATCTTTTCAAACGGTGCCTCTAGTATTGCTGGCACTCCTTGCTTTCTCATCTGAAAGAACTTTTCCGCACATCTATGGTGCCTGCTTACATCTTTCCTGAAGGCTGTTTTTGATCCAGGTATGATTGTCCTCTGCTCCCACCGATGAGGAGAGTGCAGTCAAGGGTGGTGCCGCAACTTTTCAGCGCAAACCATCTTTTCGAAAGCTGCCACTACTATTGCTGTCACTCCTTGCTTTCTCATCTGAAAGAACTTTTCAGCACATCTATGGTGCCTGCTAACAGCTTTGGTGAAGCTGTTTGTCTTGCAAGAATGATTGGCCTCTGCTCCCACAGAGGAAGAGACAGGACAGAAGGAAGCTGCTGGATCTCTTCCGTGCAGAACATCTTTTAGAACGGTGCCTCTAGTATTTCTGGCACTCCTTGCTTTCTCTTCTGAAATCCATTAGTTTACAAATCAGGGTAGCCCCCCTCGCAATTCTGAGGCTGTTAGTCGTGCAGGAATGATTGGCCACTGCTCCCACAGAGGAAGAGACAGGACAGAAGGAAGCTGCTGGATCTCTTCCGTGCAGAGCATCTTTTAGAACGGTGCCACTAGTATTGCTGGCACTCCTTGCTTTCTCATCTGAAAGAACTTTTCAGCACATCTATGGTGCCTGCTTACATCTTTCCTGAAGGCTGTTTTTGATCCAGGTATGATTGTCCTCTGCTCCCACCGATGAGGAGAGTGCAGTCAAGGGTGGTGCTGCAACGTTTCAGCGCAAACCATCTTTTCGAAAGCTGCCACTACTATTGCTGTCACTCCTTGCTTTCTCATCTGAAAGAACTTTTCAGCACATCTATGGTGCCTGCTAACAGCTTTGCTGAAGCTGTTTGTCTTGCAAGAATGATTGGCCTCTGCTCCCACAGATGAAGAGCCAGGACAGAAGGAAGCTGCTGGATCTCTTCTATGCAGAGCATCTTTTAGAACGGTGCCTCTAGTATTGCTGGCACTCCTTGCTTTCTCTTCTGAAATCCATTAGTTTACAAATCAGGGTAGCGATCCTCGCAATTCTGAGGCTGTTAGTCGTGCAGGAATGATTGGCCACTGCTCCCACAGAGGAAGAGACAGGACAGAAGGAAGCTGCTGGATCTCTTCCGTGCAGAGCATCTTTTAGAACGGTGCCTCTAGTATTGCTGGCACTCCTTGCTTTCTCATCTGAAAGAACTCTTCAGCACATCTTTGGTGCCTGCTGACAGCTTTGCTGAAGCCGGTTTGTGATGCACGAATGATTGGCCTCTGCTCACACAGGTGAAGAGCCAGGACAGAAGGAAGCTGCTGGACCTCATCCGCCCTCAGCATCTTTTAGAACGGTGCCTCTAGTATTGCTGGCACTCCTTGCTTTCTCATCTGAAAGAACTCCAGCACATCTTTGGTGCCTGCTAACAGCTTTGCTGAAGCCGGTTTGTGATGCACGAATGATTGGCCTCTGCTCACACAGATGAAGAGCCAGGACAGAAGGAAGCTGCTGGGCCTCATCCGTCCACAGCATCTTTTCAAACGGTGCCTCTAGTATTGCTGGCACTCCTTGCTTTCTCATCTGAAAGAACTTTTCAGCACATCTATGGTGCCTGCTTACAGCTTTCCTGAAGGCGGTTTTTGATCCAGGTATGATTGTCCTCTGCTCCCACCGATGAGGAGAGTGCAGTCAAGGGTGGTGCTGCAACTTTTCAGCGCAAACCATCTTTTCGAAAGCTGCCACTACTATTGCTGTCACTCCTTGCTTTCTCATCTGAAAGAACTTTTCAGCACATCTATGGTGCCTGCTAACAGCTTTGCTGAAGCTGTTTGTCTTGCAAGAATGATTGGCCTCTGCTCCCACAGATGAGGAGAGGCCAGGACAGAAGGGAGCTGCTGCAATCTCTTCTATGCAGAAGCATCTTTTAGAACGGTGCCTCTAGTATTGCTGTCACTCCTTGCTTTCTCATCTGAAAGAACTTTTCAGCACATCTATGGTGCCTGCTAACAGCTTTGCTGAAGCTGTTTGTCTTGCAAGAATGATTGACCTCTGCTCTCACAGAAGAAGAGACAGGACAGAAGGAAGCTGCTGGATCTCTTCCGTGCAGAGCATCTTTTAGAACGGTGCCTCTAGTATTGCTGGCACTCCTTGCTTTCTCTTCTGAAATCCATTAGTTTACAAATCAGGGTAGCGCCCCTCGCAATTCTGAGGCTGTTAGTCGTGCAGGAATGATTGGCCACTGCTCCCACAGAGGAAGAGACAGGACAGAAGGAAGCTGCTGGATCTCTTCCGTGCAGAGCATCTTTTAGAACGGTGCATCTAGTATTGCTGGCACTCCTTGCTTTCTCATCTGAAAGAACTCCAGCACATCTTTGGTGCCTGCTAACAGCTTTGCTGAAGCCGGTTTGTGATGCACGAATGATTGGCCTCTGCTCACACAGATGAAGAGCCAGGACAGAAGGAAGCTGCTGGACCTCATCCGTCCACAGCATCTTTTCAAACGGTGCCTCTAGTATTGCTGGCACTCCTTGCTTTCTCATCTGAAAGAACTTTTCAGCACATCTATGGTGCCTGCTTACCTCTTTCCTGAAGGCTGTTTTTGATCCAGGTATGATTGTCCTCTGCTCCCACCGATGAGGAGAATGCAGTCAAGGGTGGTGCTGCAACTCTTCAGCACAAAGCATCTTTTCGAAAGCTGCCACTACTATTGCTGTCACTCCTTGCTTTCTCATCTGAAAGAACTTTTCAGCACATCTATGGTGCCTGCTAACAGCTTTGCTGAAGCTGTTTGTCTTGCAAGAATGATTGGCCTCTGCTCTCACAGATGAAGAGCCAGGACAGAAGGAAGCTGCTGGATCTCTTCCGTACAGAGCATCTTTTAGAACGGTGCCTCTAGTATTGCTGGCACTCCTTATTTTCTCATCTGAAAGAACTCTTCAGCACATCTTTGGTGCCTGCTAACAGCTTTGCTGAAGCCGGTTTGTGATGCGTGAATGATTGGCCTCTGCTCACACAGGTGAAGAGCCAATACAGAAGGAAGCTGCTGGACCTCATCCGCCCTCAGCATCTTTTAGAACGGTGCCTCTAGTATTGCTGGCACTCCTTGTTTTCTCTTCTGAAATCCATTCCTTTTACAAATGACGGTCGCGCTCCTGGCCATTCTGAAGCTGTTAGTCTTGCAGGAATTATTGACTTCCGCTCACGCACACGAATAGCAGATCGGAAAGATACTGCTGCTTCTCTTCAGCTGA
>JAESHU010000072.1:0-79000 GCA_017639245.1 Myiopsitta monachus | reverse complement strand
GTGAGGAGCAAGGTTGTGCCTACAGCGTCAGACCTCCAAGGACTGCTTCTCCTAGCTGTCAAGACCTCCTGAGGACACACTCTGGATCATTATCACTTGCAGAATGCTGCTATCACCCCTACTCCAAACTAAAAAGTAATAAAGTACTCCATTTGAACTAAAAAATAATTGTGATTAGGTGCACTTGGAAATCTTCCTCCTTAACCTACACTATGAAACAGCTCCAAGCACCTATACAAGTCTTGAAGTGTTGAAGAAATTTTTAAAAGAAGAAATAGCTCATTAGGGCATTTGGGACTCGTTACATCAACTTCAGATACTGAGAGAAGACTGAACAAACCACCCAGGAAGTTAAAACTCAAAGTATCTTGAAGCACTGACGGGTTGCACTGAGGCCGTTTCTGACCAAGCCTCCACAGGGACTCATTAAAGCAGATCACCGGAGGCTGCGGTTGCAGGTAGGCAAAGGCGCTGGGAGGTGGCTGTGAGGCTGTGAAAACCCTTTGGTTTGTTTTACAGAGGAGAAAGGCCGAGCCCTACCACTCCGGGCCCGGGCAAGGCAGATCCTGAGACCTCAAAATAAAGTTTCATCTCACCAGCCTTGGTAGCAGAGACATCTGCCGCAGCCAAGAGAGCAAAGACCTCAGTCCTGTTGGGCCTTTCAGTCTTGCCAAAGCCCTTGGCCTCCGCTGCAGGCTGCCCTACACTGTCCCCTGCCTGCACCTCTTTTCCTTCAGGTTGTTGACATCCTTCTTGCTTTCCCACCTAGCTCTCACTGTGGCATTGCTGTACCTTCACTGGTGTCTCTCTCCTCTTGCTGGCTGTTCCTTGAAGCACAAGGCCATGGGCTGATCCATACTCCATCTGGGTGACCTCTTGTACCACGAGGATGCCTCTGAGTGACACTTTCTCCTGAACCTCCAGTTTGAACCTTCCCACTATGAAGAAAAGCTTCATTATCTCTGAAACTACCCTCCAAGTAGGTACACGCTACTGCTGTAGATCCCCAAGCTTCCACTTCAACAGGCCAAAGCCCAGGACCTTCAGCCTCTCTCTACACAGGCTCCAAACCCCATCCTGGCTCTGCTTCCACAGCAGAGGTGCCAGGACAGAAAGCTCTTGCTGGGCATCACCTACACATGGCGAGCTCTGGAACAGTCCTCAAATGGGCCGACAGGCAGAAATGGGGAGGCAAAAGGGGGTACCCCAAGAATGAGGGAAACTGGTGGCACCAAGAACAGGCGGCACAGAGGTAGTCATTTGTAGAATCACAGAATCCCAGACTGGTTTGTGTTGGAAGGGACCCTAAAGCTCGTATCTTTATACCTTCATATCTTGCCCAGAGCAGACTGTCCCAAGGGCCACTGTAGGCACTATCTCCTTGTTCATTTGTTCAAGGGCTGGTTATTGCATAGGGCCCTTCCAACCTCCTGGAAAGGAGCAGCTGATAACAGCAAAGGTTGGTTCTTTAGTTCAGCTGCAGTGCTTGTGGCTGGTGATGGAGCAACCGCAGTGCATGTCACTGGCTTTGGAGTAACCGATGTGCCTGTCACCCTGGCTGGAATAGACACAGTTCTTATGGCTTGGGTTGCAGTAGGAGCCTCGCTGCTTGTCAATGGGGTTGGAGTAGCAGCAGTGTGTCTCTGGCACTGGAGAGGCTGCAGTGCTTGTGCCTGGGGTTGGATTAGCCACAGTGCTTGTTGATGTGGCTGTAGTAGCCACAGTGCCTCTCCTTGGCATTTGAGTGCCTGATGTGTCTGCCACGGTACTTTGAGTACCCACAGTGCATGTGGCTTGGTTTGGAGAAACCTCACTGCTTGTCACTGATGTTGGAGTATCCACAGTGTCCCTCAGGCACTGGAATACGTGCATTGCTGTGGCTGGCCCTGTAGTAGCTGCTGCGCTTGTTGCAGTGGTTGGAATAGCTGCAGTGTTTATGCCTGTTGTTGGCATGTAGTAGCCGCAGTCCCACTCACTTGGGTTGCAGTAGCCCCAGTGCTTGTGGCTGGTGATGAAGAAGCCGCAGTGCTTGTGGCTCACATTGGAGAAGCCTCACTGCTTGTAGGTGGGGTTGGAATAACTGCAGTGCATGTCACTGGAGTCGTAGCAGCCACAGCGCCTGTCCCTGGTGTTGGAGTAGTCGATGTGCCTGTTGCCATGGTTGGAGTTGTTGCGTTAAAGGGGAGAAAATAAACCCCTTGTTTTATTAGAGGGGCCGGAAACAGCTCCAATGTGCAACTACCAGTCCGGTTGTGTTCGCTATATACACAGAGGACAGCATTCTGTCAAGAGATGAGAGGCTGCTGGCTCAGGGTAGCAAGTATGCAGCTTATTGGTTTCTTGTACCACCTAGTTCCCATCTTTTGCTGATGTCAGGACAGAGTGTGGCCGCGAGATCTCCACCCCGCTCCATTCCCTGTCTGTGTGTGGAGTGCACATTCCTGGCATACCAGCTGTGGCTGCATCTCGCCCCGAGAGGCCCTGAAAGTCCGTTTTTCCCTTATGTGTGCACAATGCTTCATTTCAAATATAAGTTTAATACCTAATTATTCCACAATATAAGTTTAATACCTAATTATTGCACAATATAAGTTTAATACCTAATTATTCCACATTTCCTAATTATTCCACAGGAGTAGACACAGTTCTTATTGCTTGGGTTGGAGAAGTCTCGCTGCTTGCCAGTGCGATTGGAGTAGCAGCGGTGTGTGTCATTGGTGTTGGAGAAGCTGCAGTGCTTGTGGCTGGCACTGGAGTAGTTGCAGTGCTTCTGGTAGGGCTTGAGTAGCTGCAGTGCTTGTGGCTTGGGTTGACAGAACCACTGTATACGTTGCAGGCCTTGGAGCAGTGGCAGTGCTCCTTCCCAGAGTTGGAGTAGCAGCAGAGCTGAAAACTGGTGGTGCAGTAGCTGCAGTGCTTGTGGCTGGGGCTGGATTAACTGCAGTGCATGTTGATGGGGCTGTAAGTAGCCACAGTGCCTGTCTTTAGTGTTTGAGTGGCCGATGTGCCTGTCACAGCACTCGGAGTAGCTGCAGTGCTTCTGGCTCGGGATGGAGAAACCTCACTGCTTGTTGATGAGATTGGAGTAGCCTCAGTGCTTTTTGCCGTGGTTGGAATACCAGCAGTGGAAGTCACTGGAGTTGTGGCAGCTGTAGTGACAGCCCTTTGCATTGGAGTAGCCACGGTGCCTGTCGCCATGGT
The DNA here is from genome assembly GCA_017639245.1 of Myiopsitta monachus. Lineage (NCBI taxonomy): Eukaryota > Metazoa > Chordata > Aves > Psittaciformes > Psittacidae > Myiopsitta > Myiopsitta monachus. The sequence continues at coordinate 75,799 of JAESHU010000072.1, read as the reverse complement.
TGGAGTAGCCACAGTGCTTGTGGCTGGTATTGGAGTAGCTGCGGTGTCTTTTGCTTTGCTATCAGATCCTATCTCTGCTCCTTCGGCTTCCTGTGCCCCTCTTCACTGCATAGCATGAGAGACTGAAGTAGCCTTGCTCAGGGCAGAGTGCTACTGAGCAACAACTAAAACCATTGGCGTTACCAGCATTATCCTCAGACTAAAGCCCAAACTCAGCACTGCCCCAGCTACAGGGAGAAGAATGAACTCTCATGAGGTGCTCCTCTGACACCTAGTGCTCTCCAAAGACCCCAGAAACCAAGCCCCGCAACCCTCGCCATCACTGCTGAAGTCCCACCAAAACACCCAATCCCCCAATAAACACCCAACCTCACAAAAGTCCAAAAACCCCAAAACACCCAAAACCACCAACAAGGGTACTGGGAGCACTCTCGGCTGTGGGCTCACCACTAAATTTGGTGTAGACCGTGTCTCTGAGGAGGGTGCTGCAACCAAAGTCAATGAGCAGGTTGAGGATGGTGCTCTTGGACTGGATGTCTCTGTGAAGGATGCTGCAGTTGTGGCAGTGCCACACAGCCACCAGCAGCTGGAAGAAAATGCCCCACGCCAGATCCTCGGGCAGGACCTCCGCTTTTTGATGAAGTTAAAGAGGTCCTGCAATGGCTCTGGATGCTCCAGAACCAGCATGAAGGACTGAAACAGCTCGAACCAGTCGAGGAGCTGGATGATGGCACTGCAGCTGGAGCGCACCTTCCTCAGGATTGCTATCTGCATCAGAATGTGAGTGCTACTGGGCTGTGGGGGGACCACGACACCTTCAGCAGGGCTGATGCTGGGCCAGGGGTCCTGTGCCTCCCTGCCTGGGATACTCTGATGCCCCTCTGCCTGGCCCCACTCTTCCCAGGTGAAACCCCACACCCCGGGTATGTTCTTGTGCCCCCCTACGAGGCCCCAGTGGTACCAGCCCGTGTCCCCCGGTCACTCCAGGCCCGCTCACCTCACGCCCTCTGGTCTCCTCTGGTTTTCAACACCAGAAGGAACATTGTATCATACCACAAGTAATCAATATTGAAACAATCAATGCTAATATTCCTGCAACCAGTTCCCTCAACCAGGAGAGATTAGGTAACCATGGAGTTAACTTTTTCCATGTTTCTTCAGAACCCCAAGAGTTATTATCCTTGGCCATTTCCTGAAATATTTTAGTTTGTTTCCAAATTTCCTCCAGATCGGTTTAAATTTTGCCACTTTGATCTACATAGGAACAGAACTCTCATTGATCATGGAACAAACTCCTCCTTGTGAAGCTAATAACATGTCTAGAACCATTCGGTTTTGTACTACCACTTTAAATAGGCTAGTTATCTCCTTTTGTTTTGCTTGGATTATATCAATAGTTTCACTTTCTGTTTTCAGTTTTAGGATTATTCTTAAGACATAGCTGATGTTGTCTTGTCACTAATTGGACTATGGTGCATAGATTCCTTCCTCAAATTTGTTGTCTATGTATTTATAGAAAAAGTTGCTACCCTAATGAGTTTTATTATCTTCTTCCTGAACTAGCTTCCTGAGTTGATTATGGGGAATTACAATTCGCCCATCAGGTATCTGAACTCAACCCTCTTTGTTTTCCTGTCCTTTCAGATCTTCAATCAACTTTCTATCCTCTTTTGAATATCTAGGTTTAGATCTCTCAATTGTTAGTTTGCCATTGGGGATTAAGGACATGATTTTAGATTGTTCAGCTGCCTGTTTGGCTTCAAATTCAGCCAAATTATTTCCAGTTCCCTGATTAGAGTCACCTTGTTGATGCCCTCTACAATGCATAATAGTTACTTCCTCAGGTAGCTGAACAGCTTCCAGCAGCTGCAGCATTTCTCTAGCATGTTTCATCTGTTTCCCTTGTGTATTCAAAAGTCCTTGTTCTTTCCAGATGGCACCATGTGCATGGACCATGCCAAATGCGTATTCAGAAACAGTCAAAATATTTATCCTTTTGTCTTCAGCCAATTCCGGGGCTCTTGTGAATGCTTTTATTTCTGCCTTTTGGGTGGAAGTGTTCACGTATAACGGTTTAGCTTCTATTACCTCTGAAGTGGTGGTAACTGCACATCCTGCCTTCTGTTCACCATCTTTCATGAAACGACTACAATCAGTAAACCAAGAATCAGCATGTTCCAGAGGTTTCTCTTTCAAATCGGGTCCGCTCGAACATACAGTCTCTATGGTGGCCAAGCACTCATGCGTTAGTGGTTCTGTCGACTGTTCTGCCAAAAGGATGTTGGATTCACAACATTAGTGACCATGATTTCTATGTCATCATGTTCCACAGGGGTAGCCTGGTCTTTTAAAAAACGTGGAGGAGATAACCAGTGGGCTCCTTTCTGTTCCAAAACTGCTGATACAACATGGGACACTAGCACAGGAATCTTTTGTCCCAAGGTGAAGTGACAAGCCTCTTGTAAATTCACGACAACTGCCACCACAGCCCTTAGGCATCCGGGCCATTCTCTGCTCACTTCATCCAGCTGTTTCGAAAAATATGCCACTGCCCTTTTATGGGGTCCTAGTTTCTGAGCGAGGACCCCCAAGGCTATTCCTTGTTTTTAGCCAAAAGGGTTTAGTCACATCCAGAAGTCCCAGAGCTGGAGCTCTCATGAGCTCTGCTTTGCAATTTCTGAAATCCCCCTCTGCTGAATCAGTCCGTTGCAAAGAGGGAGGATTTCCTTTTAACAGTTCCTATAGTGGTCTTATCAGAGCACCGTAATCATGGATCCAAAGTCTGCACCAGCCGGTCATTCCCAGGAACATCTGGAGCTCCTTGGCAGTCGATGGTTGTGGAGTTTGGCAAGTGGCTTCTTTTCTGGCTGTTCCAAGTTCTCTCTGTCCTCCTGTTATTTCATATCGTAGGTAGGAGACTTGGGTTTGGATTAGTTGGGCCTTTTGTTTGGATACCCGATAACCATTCAGTCCCAGAAAATTCAACAATCCCACAGGCCACTGGACACATTCTTCCTTTGTTTCTGTGGCAATTAATAGGTCACCCACATATTGCAACAGTCCCCATCTGAGTGGATGGCTTCCGTGGTTCTAGTTCCCATGCTAACTGATTTCCAAAACTCTTTAGGCTGTTTTTAAACCCTGAGGTAATACTGTCCAAGTTAATTGAGTTTTCCTCCCTGTGTCAGGATTTTCTCAATCGAAAGCAAATAAATTCTGGCTTTCTTTGGCCAATGGTAAGCAAAAGAAAGTGTCTTTTAAATCCAGGGTGGGAAACCACTTCTGATTCAGATGTAGTTTGGTCAATAAAGTATATGGATTAGCCACTACACGGTAGATGTCGTCTACTATTTTATTTATTGCCCTTAAGTCTTGAACTAGCCTATAGCTTTTCCTGTCTGCTTTCTTTACTGGTAAAATGGGAGTGTTATATTCCGATTTGCATTCCACTAATAAACCGTATTTTAGAAACCTATCAATTATTTCTTTAATTCTTCTAACTTTAAAGGTTATTGTCTTATTCGGACTGCGTAGGCCCCCCTTTTTATTTCAATTTTAACAGGCGAAGCATTCTTTGCCTTACCTGGGATTTCAAATGCCCAGACTCCTGGATATACCTGAAGGAGGTTTTCTTTTATTTATGATGAATTGGATTTCCTGTTTTCTTGTTGAATCAATGATACACTCAAAGCTTCAATTAACTGATCCTCTTTTACTTCTAGTTCTATTTCACCTCCTTTGAAAGTTACGGTTGCCTCTAAATGTTCTAATAAACCTCTTCCTAACAATGATTTGGGTGAATTTGGCATATATAGAAATTTACGTGCCCCAATTTGTTTTCCAATCTTATATTTTAAAGGTTTTAGAAAGAATGCTTTTTTTCCTGTTGGCCAGTAGCCCCCACAACCATTACAGGCTCTTTTCCTTTTAATGTTAGATCTTGGTTTAGGACCGAGTAAGTTGCTCCAGTTTCCATGAGAAATTCCACTTCTTTTTCCATGGTCCCTAGCTTTATTTTAACCAGTGGATGTGCTAGAGTAGATTCCCCAGGTCCCTATCAATCCAATTCTAGTTCAGTAGTCAGCTGAGTTTTTTGTTTTCCTTGTGGACATTCCCATGTCCAGTGTCCAAACCCTTTACAGTTTGCACATTGATTTGGATCAAGGGAAGTCCTTCCATAACCCCCCTCTCTACCTCTCATCACCATTCCATGACCACGACCTCTACCTCTCATTCCACTGTACCCCTCATTCACTTGTTCCAATGCTGTGACTGTGGCCGTTGTCAAAACCTTTCCTAATTTCCTTTCTTTTACTTGTTCTCTGTTTCTGTGTACTTTCCAAGCCACTTCCAATAATTTTTCTATATCTCTTATTTCAGTTCTGGGTAATCTTTGAAGCTCTCCCCTGATGTCCTCCAATGACTGCCCCACAAAGGAAAACGCAAGCTGTAATTTGCCTTGTGGTGCATTTTTGCATTGCTTCTCTGAGCTCGTCTAGAAATTCTGTCAGCGACTCTTTTGGTCCCTGTCTCCTTTCAAACAACACTGACCAATTCACTGCTTTAGGTATAGCATTTTCAAGCCCACAATTAATCCAATTTTGATATCTCTTCAGAAATGCATAATCTCTAGCATTATTATAATCCCAGTCTGGAGCGGTGAGGGGAATATGATCTTCAACCCTCCCAAGCCATTGCCCCTGCAGTAATCTGAGCATTTACTTGAGTACCAGCAGTTTTTCTAACCAATTGCTTTTCCGTCTCTGTTAATGCATCCACTATTACATCTATATCATAGAATCATAGAACAGTTAGGGTTGGAAAGGACCTTAAGATCATCCAGTTCCAACCCCCCTGCCATGGGCAGGGACACCTCCCACTAAACCATGCCACCCAAGGCTCTGTCCAACCTGGCTTTGAACACCGCCAGCGATGGAGCATTCACAACTTCCCTGGGCAAGCCATTCCAGTGCCTCACCACCCTCACAGTAAAGAACTTCTTCCTCATATCCAATCTAAACTTCCCCTGTTTAAGTTTCAACCTGTTACCCCTTGTCCCATCACGACAGTCCCTCGTGAAGAGTCCCTCCCCAGCATCCCTATAGGCCCCCTTCAGATACTGGAAGGCTGCTCTGAGGCCTCCACGCAGCCTTCTCTTCTCCAGGCTCAACAGCCCCAACTTTCTCATCCTATCTGCATACGGGAGGTGCTCCAGTCCCCTGATCATCCTCGTGGCCTCCTCTGGACTTGTTCCAACAGTTCCATGTCCTTTTTGTGTCGAGGACACCAGAACTGCACCCAATGCTCCAAGTGAGGTCTCAGGAGAGCAGAGTAGAGGGGCAGGATCACCTCCCTCGACCTGCTGGTCACGCTCCTCTTGATGCAGCCCAGGATACAGTTGGCTTTCTGGGCTGCGAGCGCACACTGCAGCCGGCTCATGCTCATTTTCTCATTGACCAACACCCCCAAGTCATTCCCTGCAGGGCTGCTCTGAATCTCTTCTCTGCCTCACCTGGAGCTGTGCCTGGGATTGCTCCCACCCAGGCGTAGGACCTTGCACTTGGCATGGTTGAACTTCATCAGGTTGGCATCAGCCCACCTCACAAGCGTGTCAAGGTCCCTCTGGATGGCATTCCTTCCCTCCAGATTATCAACCGAACCACACAGCTTGGTGTCACGGGCAAACTTGATGAGGGCACACTCAATCCCACTGTCCATGTCACCGACAAAGATTCTGAACAAGACTGGTCCCAACACCGATCCCTGAGGGACACCACAGCTGGATCTTGCAAGGGAACATCAAAGAGGCACTTTAGGGAGATGGACTTTATATGACAATGTTAGTGCACATTGCCATGTTGCTGACACTGGGGCACAGCTCACTCTGTGATTCGCAGCACCATCTTTCTGTCCTGTCACCTCTCTGTGGCAGTAGGTATGCAGTTTTCAGCTCAATGCCCCGCAGCAGACATCTGCTCTGGCTCCCCGATGCAGAAGCAGAAGCTGTATGTACACACTTTGAAAGCACTGTTTCTGCCGTTCCAGGCAGGAAAGCTGGGGAACATTGACATCAATGTGACAATGCTGCAGACATCCCTGATTGCTGCTAAGGCCTAGCAGCAGCTTTCTCCTCTCGCTCCTCCTCTTTACATGCATCAGATGCAGGTTCTCTGTCAGAGAGCACTGCGCCTTGCTCTGGTGAGGGAGAATAAAAGAGGCACGGCAGGAATATGGAATTAAGATAAAAAGGTAGTGCCCATTGCCATGTTGCTGACACTGGAGCACAGCTCACTCTGTGCAGATAATTCCCAGCGCCAGCTTTCTGCCCTATCACCTCCACTGTGGCGGCAGCAGGGGGAGGAGCTTTCAGGTGAAAACATTCATCTGAAAGCCCAGCAGCAGCTTTCTGCTTTGGCTCCTCTGCTCTATATGCATTAGCTGGACGTTCAGAGTCTGTAAGCACTACGCCTTCATCTGGAGAACGAAAGTCAAAGAGGCCCTGTAGGAAGATGAAATTTACATGACAAAGGTAGTGCACATTGCCATGTTGCTGACACTGGGGCACAGCTCACTGCTTGAAGGTGATTCCCAGCACCATCTTTCTGTCCTGTCACCTCCTCTGTGGCTGTAGCGATACAGTTTTCAGCTGAATGTCCTCAGCAGACATCTGCTCTGGCTCCCCCGATGCAGAAGCAGAAGCTGTATGTACACACTTTGAAAGTCCTGCTTCAGCCGTTCTAGCTTCTGCTCCTCCAGTGGGGGAGCCAGAGCAGAAAGCTGCTGCTCTGCTTTCAGATGTAAGCTCCATCCGCTGCTCCCTTCCTGGAGGTTTCAGGGCAGAAACCTAGTGCTGGAAATCCTCTGAACAGAGGCGAGCTGTGCTCCAGTGTCAGGAACATTGCAATCTGCGATGCCCTTCGAATGTAAAGAATGTCCCAGTGCAGAAGTTCCCTTAGGGCTCCCGGTGAGCAGAAACGAAGCGGTGCTCAAGTAGCGGTTGTGCTGCTCGTAGGAGCAGCCCGGGGTTTGATGTGCTCTACGGCAGGACGTGGGAACTCCCCGGTGGAACACTTTGGGGGTTTGCTGGACGAGAGGAGGGAGAACGGCCCTTATCGATGCTGACTGCAATTGCAGAGTGGAGTCGGGAATTCGGACCAAAGCCGATTCCACACGCAGACGTGTCCACACTTGTGCCACCCTCGCAGGTCACAAAGGCGGGACAATTCCCCTCGCCGGCTGCCGCCCAGCGGGGAACTGACGGGGCGGTGACGGATGTGGGGAAGAGGCGTTATCCCCCGCGCCCGTTCCTCCGACGATTCCCCTGTCAGGCGGCCGAAAACACCGACGGCGCCGCGGCGGCGGCGGCTTCCGATTGAGTGGGGGTGACGAAACGCCGAGGCCGCACCTTTACCAGGGGCACCCCAGCGAGGTGGCACGGACAGCCCAGCGAGCACACCCGGGAAGGGGTGCAATGGCGGGAGAAACCCTTAGGAGCCCGGAGAGACACGAAGGCGACCGCCCCTTGGGCACCTTGTCGGGAGGATCCGGAGGGCTTAAAACGCCAGGAGCCGCCGTCGGGGCTGGGGCCGCCTGCTCCGCCGCCTGAGCAGCGACCGATGAAGCACTTGGGTGCCTGCGGAATGGCCAAGCCAGCATTCCTTTTCCCCTTCTCTGTCGCACACAGCGCAGAGGACTCCTGCCTACGCCAGCTGCCGCCTCGGCAGCCGCTCCAGTGGCACGGGTCAGCTGCAGATCCTTTACATCAGTGCGGAGCTGCAATAATTCCCTTTCAAGCTGACGGTCCCCGTCAGGAGAAGCTATCTGTTGGTTTAGAACTTTGCGCTGAGCAAAGCGCTGAAGCGAGGAGCAGAGAGAATTCCCGTCGAGAATTCAGCGGCGTTTGGTTTCGTGGCGTGAGAGCGCTGGAGGCGGTGGCGGCTCCGCGCGTCCTGCCGTGGTTTGTGCCGTTGGCAGCGGCAGCAGCAGCAGCAGCAGGGTCTGACCTCCCCGGTTTCGCGGGGCAGAGGGATGGAGCTGCCGGGGATTGAGCAGTGTGACGCTGGAGCCTGTGTCAGAAACGGGATCGAGGCGAGGTCGGGGCTGGGGGAGGAGGACGCTGGAAGGCGCCGAAGGGACGGCAGCGCTCAGGGGCCGTCGGGACCTGTGGCCGTCGAAGGCAGCGGCGGAGCTGAGGGAAGCGGGGAGCCGCCGAGGCAGCGGCCGGGCCTGGCGCCGGCGGGCTGTGGCGGCGCTGCGGGGGCGGCTGTGGCTGTGGCTGTGGCTGTGGCTGTGGCTGTGGCGAGGGGCTCGCGAGGCCGCCCCGGTCCCGCCCCGCCCCGGCCCGGCCCGGCCCGGCGGGCAGCGGAGGCTGCAGCCGGTCCCGTGCCGGGCGGCGCGCGGGCCGCTGCCGCTCCCCCAGCGCGGGCCGTTGGGGCCGGCCCTCGTGCGGCGGCCGGTGCAGGGCGAGCGGCCCGGGCGTCCGTTGGCGGGGAGAGCCATGGAGGGACAGCGGCTGCCCGGCGCTGTCAACCCCGGCCACTTCCCGGCCAAGCTGTGGCAGTTGGTGAACAGCCCCCGCTTTGGCTCCGTGCGCTGGGATGCCAGCGGCGAGGGGCTGCTCGTCGACCAGCGGCTCTTCGAGCGGGAGCTGCTGGGCGCGGCGCCGGCCGGCGAGGGGGCGGTGCTGGCCAACGCCTTCTTCAAGACCAGGAACTTCGCCAGCTTCATCCGGCAGCTCAACCTGTACGGCTTCCGGAAGCTGGGGCCGGGGCCCCTGCAGGGCCTGGCGGGGGGGGGCGATGGCGGCAGCTCGGCCGGGCCCCTGCTCCACTTCCACAGCCCCCACTTCCGCCGCGACCGCCCCGACCTCCTCGTCCACCTGAAGCGCCTGACGAGCGCCAACAAGGCGAAGCTGGCGGCCGGCCTGCCGGTGCCCAGCCGCCCGGCCCAGCGCTCCCAGCGCCTGCTCGGCACGGCGCTGCACGGGGACCCGCCGCTGCCGCCCTCGACGCTCGGCGAGGCTGCCAGGCCCGGTGAGCTGGGGTGGGCCCCGGCGTGGTGGTGAGAAGCGCTGGGGGCGGTGGCGTTTGTAAATGGGCAGCCCGGAGGTGAGGGGAGCCTGAAGAACGTTCCTCCTCCCTGGGCGTCAGTAGGGATGCTGCATCAGCTGTCGTTCAGTGGGCGTGAAGCGATGGCCCATGTGCAGTGACAACCAGAGCATCCCATCAGCTCTGTGCAAAGGAGAAAAGACGTGGCACCCAGGCCTCTGACAGGTGTCCCCATGAGCTAATGGGTTATGATTATAACCCAGACCCTAAGGGTAACCCCTAGCCCTACAGGAACCCTAAACCTAAACCATAACACTACCCCTAATCTTGACCCTAACACTAAATCTAACCCTAATCCCAACCCTTATTCTAATCCCTAACCCTAACCCTGATGTCCCCTGATCCTAGCCCTACTGTGATAGAATAGACCATGATTCGTCTTAAAAAAGGAAATAGAGAAGTGATAGTTTGTTACAAAATATGGTGTGAAAAGTCATGAAATGAGAAACCGTTAATGTGGGGCAAAAGCAACTGTACGAGAGACTGAGTTATTATATATGCACATAGCTAAGACTGAGTTATTATATATGCACATAGCTAAGACTGAGTTATTATATATGCACATAGCTAAGACTGAGTTATTATATATGCACATAGCTAAGGTAATATTGTTAATGAAGGTCGCCCTCCGTTACTTCTTTGGGTAAAAGAAAAGTGTTTGGAAAACATGGGTTAAAATACTTTCAGCCTAACTTGGAGAACAGTGTTTGTGTTGTAAGTCTGTGATGTGCTAATAAGATTTAGTAGCCCTTCTGCTTATCAGTCAGCTTGAGAACAGTGCCTCCTGGGCATCTGCTAAGCTTCAGACACTCCTTATCTGCCTGTATGGTGTTGCTTATCTCTTGTAAGGAAGCCACAGTGCTCTAAATCTTTGCCAGCTGTCAGAAACTGGCCAGTTCGGCTGGTTTCCGCTACTTGGGACTAGTAGGGCATTGAACCGTGCTACAGGTGAAAAGTGCATCCTGAGGAAGACTGCTTACTTCATCTTGAAGACCCCTGCCCACGACCATCGGAAGGCAGCGCGCAAGCGCCAAAATTGAGGAGATTCGTGATAATGAGTACCTAAACTAATTGTAATATCTCTGCTGCTCTCTTGGAAACCCACTGAATGTGCATGTTTGTCTGTAATAAATATCTGCTGGCTTAACCCCTCGGAGTGCGACCTGGGCGGAGTGATGAGTCCCTGGGCACCCAGGGCTGCTTGCTTGTATCCCATCAAGGAGCGCAATAAAGAAGTTGGCTGATAATGTCGGTGCTGGCGTTGGGTCTTTATAACAAAACCGGGGTTTCTAACCCTACCCGTAACGCTAACACCCTACCCAACCCTTACCCCGAAACCTAACTCTAATGGCCTCAAACGCTATCCCTAATGGCTCATAACCCTAATGCTGTCCCTAAGCTTAAAGTGTCAGTGTTATTATCATAATCAGACACTGTTGTTAGTAATAGCAAAGCTGGAGTTTGGTAGGGCAGTGCTTCATGATTCCCCTTGTATTGTAAGGTACTGTCTGCTGCAGTTGAGAGCGCTTTCTGAATTGCTCATGCTTGGTTTAGTCCAGTACCGCCCATTTGGATTTACAGCACATTTCTAAGTCCTGCTTGCTTGTTCCTGGAGGTTTCAGGAGCCTGAATGCTCCGCAGGTGACCGTGTGTTGGCACAGCACTGACGTGCCTGTTGTGTTCCTTTCTGTTCAGGTGTAAGAATAAAGTCTGTTTGTGGATTAAGAACATTGGAGCAAAGGTGGTCTTCCCCCAGAGCATTGTGGAGCCTGGGCTCCTCGTCCTGCCTTGCCGTGCCAGTGAAAACTGCTTTCCTTAGCCCTTGTTTCTCTTTGTTTTGCAGGCGTGGTGACTGTCGGAGAGGTTCCTCAACCTGGTGGAGCAGAGAGCTTGTTTCGTTGCTCGGACAAAGCGGCCTTGTGCCAGAAGCCCGGTGCTTTCGTGACAGAGCCTTTCCATCAGAGTGCAATCCCTTTGAGACCATGGCAGGGTTCTTGTGGTCCGCTGCCAGGGCACGGGGCTTCCGCGGCTTTTCCAGGCCCCGGGGCTCCCTTTCCCGTCCTGCGCAAGTGTTCCACAGAGGTCACGTACACTCTGCAGACTGTGTTCTCGCTTCTGCCGCTTCAGCGAGGGGCTCCAGCCGGTGCCGCTTCCCTCCCGCAAGGCAGCAGCCGCGCGTCTCCGGGGCAGTGCTCGCAAGCCCCCGATCCAACAGGTATGGCCCAAGTTCTGCACTTGCTGCTCGAGCAGTCAGTGACAAGCGAGGCCGGAGATGGTTTTCTCCAGTGTCTGTCAGTGCGTGTGTATCTCAGGGGAAAACGAGACAGCGAGCGTAAAGTCTAGGAAAGGAGGAGAGGCCGTGGGAGGCCAAAGGTGGTGTGGTTTGTGTTGCTGTCCTTGGTCCAGCTTTGGAGGGTCCGCTGGTGATTTTCCAGAGCTCCTCTCTTTGGAGGCTCAAGGGCGAGGAGAAAAGCAATTGGCCACAGCCAGTCAGTGTTAGGCTTAACTTGCATGGGGTTTTTTTTTCACTTCTGGCATGTTGTGTCCTACAGAGGGGGTGAAGTTTTGCATCCGTAGCTTGTACGGGCAGAAGCGTGTGTCTTGTTTGGCAAAGCCCAAATCTGCATTGAGGCCGATCCATCTTGTTTGGTGGGAGGGGCTGTATCTGTTGCTTCATTTGTTCAGTAAAGGATGATTTATTTCCTAAGCTGCCATTCCTCCCCCTCTCGTGAGCGTTCCAATGAGATGCCTGTTCCCTGTCCGTTACTTGGTAAGAGTTGGTGACAGAATGTGCTTTAGCTGCTCATTCCTTCTGGCTCTGCCGAGATGAACTATGGCAGAGACAGAAGAGCTTAGAAATGTCTTCCCTGCAATTCCCAGGGTAGGAGAGAAGTGTGTGAGTGCAGCAGGTATGTTTGTGGAATCTTGGTTCCATTGGAAGACTTGAAGTACTCCAAATAAACTGACACCTTTGCCTTTGCTAACACTGCCCATCCCTAAAGATGATCTGTCCTGCAAATAACGCCTTTCCTCTGAAGAGAGCTTTGCAAGTCACCAAAAACTAATACCTGCAGAATACAGCTCCAGCTACCAAGCTGCTTTTGGGAATAAGATCAGTGTTGACTTGGGAGTGTGAAGATGCAGGCCCTTCCTGTGGGAATCCACTTCCTGTGGTACGTTGTGATAGAGAGAGTCGAGGGGCCAAATCAGAAAGGTGATCTTAAGCTCGAGAAGACCGTGACTATGAAGTTTCCCGGAGCGTGTAGATCAATTTTACAATGTGTATTTGTCATCTCCGTACCCAGGTGTCAGACTGAGTATGCTTTAGGGTGGGAAATCATTCTTCCAATGAGTGGGGAGGTCAGAACCCATTTCAGGCACTGAGTTTACTCTGTGATCAGTGCAGTATTTAATGCAAGTAAGCGATAGAAGTGTGCACACTGGACGCGGGTTCTGGGAGTGTGATGCCTGTGTTTGAATTCTGCAGGTGCGCTGCAGTGTCCTTCCCCCCCTGCCCGGGAAGAGCCTCTCACCGTCAGCGCCAGTGCTGCGGCTGCAGCGTCCACCGACTGCGGCTTTGTGCAGGTGAGTGCAGCGCACGGAGAGCAGGGGGAAGCAGAGGAGCCCCTGCGCACGGACCGCAGGGTTGTGGGCTTGTGGCAGGAAGGAGAGAAGTTTGGGAATGGGTCTGCTGGAGAAAGGGCAAGTCAGGGGGTTTCCCAGTGGCCATTTCAAAGCAGCACTGACCGTGGCAGGGGCAGTGCTGTCCTGCAGGTGAGGTGTCAGGGCAGCAGCATCGTGGGTGTCCCCCTCGCTGGAGAGGTTTTTCCTGTCAAAGTGTTGTGCTTGGCTGCAGCAGCATTTGCTTTAGTTCATGAGTCTCCGTTTATCCGAAGAATGTCCTTGCCTGCGCAAAAGGTGATTGTTGACTGTTACGGAAATCCTGGCAGCGGCTCCACTGTTCTGTCCCAGAGAGCTTGCGGCAGTTGTGAGTTGCCTTGGGTGAAGGAGAGAAACGGAGGTGACTTTTGGAATTGGCCTCACCTCAGAGGTGTCCCATTAAAGAAAACTGCAGTACTTGCTGTGGATGCTTTCTGGAATTGTGGTGGCAGTTTGCTCCTCTTGGGTGGCCTGGCTTATCAAATTGCAAAGAACCTCAGGACAAATGCCAGGGCTTCCTTGTGCACTGCAGCAGCGTGCATAGGCTTTTGATTGTTTTCCTTGCAGAGGAGAAGCAAAGCAAGCTCTGCTTGTGTGTGTTGCAGGGGGGTTGACCTATGCAAGCCTGATGATGCAGTTTCTTGTCTTGCAAATATCAACCTTTTGTCTTTATTGCATGTTTTTGTTTTTTCCTCTGAGCTTAGCCGAGCTGGGCAGGTTCTGGCCGGGAGAAGATGTTGCCGTAAGGCTAGGAATAGGCAACGGCCATGCCTGCCCTTGGTAGGCTGGTATTTCTTCTTCACGCAGTGCATCTTTGTCCTCCCACTTCCATTGTGAGCCGCTTTTGCCTAGAGGACGTGAGGATCAGGCTGAGTGTCGGGAAGTCGGAATGACAAAATGGATCATCTCGGAAGGCTGAGATGTGTGTCTGGAATAGCAAACGGTCCCCAAGGAGTTGTCAGGGGTGGTGGTGTGGCTCGATTGAAAGGGAATAGAAATACAGTGTCCGCAGGGTCTAGTAAAAATCAGGCGCTTGATGCAAAGCAAGTCCCTGGAGTGAGAAGAGATGTTTGGGTTCCTGAAGCAGTAAATGTCCTCGTCAGTTCCTGGTTAACCACTTGCTGGTTAGTGGTTGCTTGGATTATGCAGGTGCCACCAGGGCGGTGCCAGTCAAAAGCTGCTGGTGCATCTGAGCAGAGGTTGCTGGAAGGTGCCCTCCTTGTGAGCAGCCCAGAGGCAAGGAGGGACGTAAAGCGGTGCTGGCAGGTCAGTGCCTGGCTGCCTCTGAGCAGGACGACGCGAGTATTGCAGAGAGCGGCTGAAAAGGACTTGAGGTTTGCAAGTGTTAGCGTAGGCTGGATCATTCCTCCTGGAGCAGGGTGGCAGGGGCTGTGCAGGTGGTAGGGAAGACGGTGCTTTGCCTGTGGATCTCGCTGAGCTCTGGCCAGTATTCAGTTTACCTTTTGTGTGCTCTGGGGCAGGCACTTCCCCAAGGTTCTGTTGAGGGGTGCAGGCAGCTGCAGCATTGCTGATCCTGCCCTGCTGGTGTCTCGATCATCAGAAAGCACCTGCCCAGTCCTTAGAAACAGTAACACCATCAGCCCTGACCCTGACTGATCAATCCCTGTGTGGTTTTGGTATAAGCGTTCCCTGTATTTTGCTTCTGCCAGAGTCCAGCAGCGCAGCCCCCTTCTGCAGCTGAATGCCTGCCCTGTGGCGCGGCACCTGGGGAAGAGAAGATGATGGAGGAATTAAGTTTTGACGAAATCCTTGAGATTCTGGATAAGATGCTTTCACCGCCCAACGCTGAGATGGTGCCGCTGGAACCTGTGGAGAGCGAGATGTCAACCCCTCGGTGTGTCACAAGTCAGCCGCTCCTGGTGAACAGTGGGAACAGCGACACCCCTTCTGCCCTTGAGGAAAGTCAGCTGGCACCTCTGACTCCTGCAGCGGCAGACACATCATTTCTGATGGAAGCAGTTCAAGCCTTAACTGCTGCAGAAGGCTGTGACGGAGACCTTCTCTTTGCTCCTTACGACACTGCGTGCGTAGAAGGTGCCGCTGCTGCTGAACTGGCCCTCGAACCTGTGGCCACACGGGAAGCCCCCGGGGAAGGCAGAGAACAGCTGGATCAGTGCCCAGCTGAAGCCCCTGAACTGTTTGTTCTGGAAGCGCTGTTCAGTGAAGAGCAGGTAAGGGCTAAAGGGAGGTAAATGTGCCCAGGAATGGAGCGGTTTAGCTCATCGCTCATGAAATGTGGGTTGTGGCTGGCGAAGGTAGTGAGCTACAGTCCTCCTTCCTCCTGCTAGTTTTTACGCCCAGGAATCGTGGGTCGGGTGTTAGACAAAGGCATTGCTAGCCAAAGGGCTCTCACAAGGCCTTCTTAGCAGTCTTCATGCCATACGCAGAGAGAGGGCGTTTCCAAGAAGAAATAGCACGGTGCAGTGGGTATCCTGCAGGAGCAGGAGGTGTGTTGGGGGGTACTGGCTCTCCCCAGAGTGTTCGGTTTCTGTATTTGCACAGGCCTTTTGGACTCTGATGACACAACTTTGTCAAAGAATGGGGTTGTATTTCCATTACTGTGCACAGGCATTGCCTTTTGTATATTGATCGCTGAGTAACGAGAGACTCGAGGTAGGGAGTGTGGGGTTTGGCATGCGCGGTACCTCCTTCGCAAGCGTGATGAGCTTTTGTCTTCTGTAAACTCACACGTAGCAGTTGTCCAAAGGTTCTTTTTGCCTGACTAGAAGGAAACGTTGCAGGCTCTGAGCAATCCTTCAGCTTCAGGGTCTAGATTCTCGAGGCTATTTGCAGAAGAGATTCCTGCTCTAGAGCAGGGGATAGAGAGAAGGTCTTTCTGTCTACAGATGAGCTCCAGGCGCTTAAGTTTGGGCCTTGAGCTCCTCAGTGGAAGAGAAGCATGCCTTGGCTGGTTGGCTTTTCCCTGTCTTTTTTTTTTCCCCTTACTGCGTTCTGCCCCATGGCCATGGCAATGGAGCAGGTCAGGCAGAGGCTGCCTACAAAATAACTGCGGAGCAGCAGCAGAGGGCTCCAAAAAGCAAGCAAGAGGTGTTGCTGCTGGAGTTCTTGTAGCTTCTTTCTGGTAGCTGGTTTGAGAAGCGAGGGCAAAGCTCAGGCGGTGAGGACATGTCCCCTAAGGCTGTGGCTTCTAGTTCCCATTTGGCAACCTGAATGCTGAGTTCCAAACACTCGCCCCGTAAAGCATCTGGGCAGCGCTCAGCACTGGTCAGGTGTCCATTTGGAGTGGAGAACAGTTCCTGTTTTGTCCCTCCAGGCATAACAAGAAAACCTTGAGGGATCTTTGGTTTCATTTCTTTGTCTCTTTGTTTGTTTGGTGTTTTCTTAAAGGAGAATCCTGGTGTTCAGTGGGACTCAGTGACAGAGGAGAGACAATTGGCTTCCGGGAGCGAGGCTTCGGGGAACAAAGGTGTAGAAGAGCCAGGGTCACCTGTAAGACCTGGCTGCAGGAAAAGAAGACACAGCTCGGACGAGGGTAAGTGCCTAGTAAGAGATTCTCCATTGTGTAGAGGTGGCCGAGGCAGCTGCTGTGAAAGTCTTGCAGACAGGGGAGATGAGAAGAGTTGAGTTACTGTCTGCAGCGTAAGTAGCTGGGGAAGGGCCTTGGGTTAAACCGTTCCACTTGCAGAAGCCCTCGGTGTCCTTGCCAACATGCCAACATGGATATGCTGGCGCTGAGTCTATCTTTCTGTGGAAAGGGGTAAAAATGAGATGGGTCGGTAAAAGCTGAAGTTGTGGGAGTCGTGTCAGAGCCTGGATGTCACCGTACACAACACTGAGGTGAAGTCCAGAGGTAGGTTTGCTGGAGGGTGTGACAGTGCCACGAAAGAAACACTGACTACTGAGGTGACTGTTGAAGTGAGAGCGCAAAAGCGCCCCACGCTGATGGAATTGGTGCACGAGTCCAACCTTTTGGCTCAGCTCACTAACTAAATGTTGTGCCAGTCTGCTGATAGTTGTGCAGAAAGGCATGAGAAAAAGAGGCAGGAGCAGATCTGAGGCCAAGCAAGTCACAAACCTAGAGGTGACACCCGAATGGCCCCAGGTTAGAGAGACGTAAGAGGACACAGAGAGTCCTTTGGGCCCATCCCAGGTGAGAGGCTGGTGCAGCCTGCAAGTGTCGTGGGAAGCCGTTTCCCTCTCATCTCTTCATGCCAGAGGTGATTGCAGAGTTTGCAGAGCTGTTGCTCACTTGAAAGAGTAGTCTGTAGGTTCCAGATGCTGATGGTAGTTAAGAGCGGAGCCCCAAACGCCTCTCCCTTTCACCATTTCAGGAAGGGGTAAAGTCTCCATGTCAGGAAGCTGAGAGGACAGGCTGGATGCCATCTTGAGGTGCCATCTTGGCCATCTTGATGCCATCAACGGGGAGCTCTTGATCAATGACTTCCTGGTGGCACAGATCATTTCTGTAGCTAGCGCCGGGGTTTGATAGCAGTTGATGTTTGGCAGCTGGTGTCCCTGGTGGCAAAGGCAGAGATAAAGAATGGAGCTTGAGGAACGGGAGCACATTTTAACTGTTGCTGTGTTTCTCTTGACATCTTTGAGAGGTTGGAAGACTTCCTGTTCCAAAGAGTCGGCCTCCCATTCTCAAGGCACAGGCTGTCTTTGGGCCGGATTTGGCTGTAGCTGATGGCAGCACGGTTGCTGTGCATGCTGCCAAGTGAGCGGTAGGCAAGGCCTGAGACTGACTGGGTGTTCTTTGCTTCCTAGATCCCCAGGAGCTGGGAGGTGGAGCCTGCAAGCGGGGCTGCTTTGCGGAGGAGGACAGCGGAACGAGGAGCGTGTGAACATGTGGGCTCCCTCGTGAGAGTGCGGCAGCAGCGCTCCGCACACAACTGGCACCTGGGATGGGGCTGCCACCTCTTCTGCACCTTTGCTAACTTGGAAGTTATTTATGGCTTTATAGCTTTATTTGTAGCTTTACGCATTATTTGATAGCTTTATTCATGACTGGATAGTTTTTATAGCTTGATGTATAGGTTTACAGTTACTTACAGCTTTATAGCTTGATTTGTAACTGTCTCCGTTATTTAAAGCTTTGTTTATAACTTTGTACGTTATTTATCTCTTTATAGCTTTCTACATTATTTGTAGCTTTATTTATGAGTTTATAGTTATTTATAGCTTTCTGTGTAAGTTTACAGTTGCTTATAACTTTATAGTTATATAAATTATATAAAGTTGTCTACAGTTGTATAGTAATATATATGCAAACAATTGATTAATTTCTCAGGTCCCGTTCTTACAGCGCTAGTCGATCTTAGGGTTTGACTAGCTGTGCTTCTGTCGGGATGGGACGAGCAGTGATGAAGTCTTTGTACTAGATTGTTTTACTATGCTGATTTTAAAGGGGTTTGGAGCAGGATCTCCTGCGGTAGAGCACTTTCCGTTGACACATGCGGGTAATACATAGGATTAAGTAAGTTTGGTGCTAAGACATTTTTAGCTCTATTCTTGTGAAGGGGTTCAGGGAGGGATTTGTTTTACCCGGGGATGTTGTTCTCTGGCTCTGCTCAGGAGCAATCTGCAATAAACTGTTTTTTTGAACTGCAATGGGCGCTGCGTTTCTGTTTTTTCTGTGTTGTAATTCCAACTGATGGAGTGTGCCAGTTGAAAGAAAGGCTTCCCGTTTCAGTCAGCGTTGCTGCCGCTTTATGCACCGGATAGATCTACAGCGAGGTAGATTGAGGTGAGGTCAGAGGCAGAAGTTCTTCCCTGTGAGCATGGAGCTGGGTATTGGTCGACTATTGTTGAGCAGTTGTCTTCTCTCCCCTTGTTATTTCCAAGGCCGCCTGAATTCCCTGCAGATTTCCTTTCTACGTTGTTCCTGTTTCTGTTTTTCCAAGGCCTTCAATCCTTCTGGTGGGTGGTGATGCCCATGAGTCCCCCCTTCGTGCTAGCCAGTTAGCTTGCACTGGAGAGCACAGCGTGTACTTTAAGAAACATGTGGACAAGCCATGAGTAAGGCTGGTATTTCCCCCCTGAACTGCATCCTTTGTACTTGATAAGGTGCTGCTGTGGTGGTGCCAGCTCTCTTTCCACAGGTGGTTTTTGCTCCTGGACGGGAACTGTGGGAACGTCCTTTGTGCTGCTTGCTGCCACCTGAAGTTGCCCATCCCCGATGAGCAGTTGGACGACCCTGCCCTCGTTTGTAACTCCTGTTCTGACCACATGCAAGTCTCTCGTGCCAGGGAGCTGATGAGCCAACATGTAGAGAAGCCCATTGCCACAGCTTCCAAGGGAACGCCAGCAGAAGGGACCTGTCTAAGCCCAGCCTTTCTTCTCATCGGGAGTAGGGATCCCCACGCTGCTATCATTGTAGCCTTGACAAGGGAGGGCTAAAGAGGGGAGCGCAACCTTTTTCTTTTGTGTGCTGGAAAGCAATGTTTTCCCGGACAGTGCCCGTGCAAAGTACCCCCAAAGCAATAGCAAGGCATGTTTAGAAGCAGCTCCCCCTGCCAAGGCCGGCTGCTGTGTGAGAAGCAAGAGGGCAGGCTCCAGCGGTGCCACGGGCTGTGGAAGGGCCTCAGGCCGGAGCAGCTCTGTGGATTGTCTTTCCATGAGCGTGACTTGCCATCAGCTCGGTGAATAAGACTCATCAGCCATCGCTAAGGCGTTTCCTCTGGTGCGTTGAAGAGAAATTCCCTGTGGCTGAAAACGGGCCCGGCAGATCTTGCCCGTTTCCACGCTCCGCTGGGACTGGTGAATGCACTTGACTTTGCCCCCGCCCCCAGCACTGCGGGGAGATGGGAGGTTGGCTTTTCACTTCTGCTCTGCCCGTCTGCTTGTCTGCAGTCATGTCACAGCCTGGTGCTAACAGGAATGGCACTCGGATCCTCTCCTGGCATGGAAACAGAGCTCGCGTTCCTCTGTTGTTCCTCCTCCCCTTTTCTGCCCTCAGTTCTCCACTGCCTCTCGCTCTTCATCCTTCGCAACTTGCTACCTTGAGGGTACAGGCCATAGCGTGTTGGTTTACCTCCTGGCATGCGCTGCCTGGTGTATGTGAGGGTTTCAGTCCAAATGCTGCCATATCTTTCTGGGCACTTCATGTAAGCCGAAGAAGGGAGAAGGAAGCATTGATAGCCAAATGGGGATGGGGAAGGACACTGGCTACACAGACCCTGTGCTCTGTGCTTCTCACTTCAGCAGGTACAGCCAAGCTGCAGGGAGCACACAGGACATGTGGATCTGCTCAGTGGTGGAAACAATCTCTCTGACTTGCCCCAGCGCTACCTACAACGCCTCTTGAAGTTGACTTCTTTTGCTTCCCGTACAGTGGTCAAAGTTCAGAGTTGCCAACTTGTAATTGCCTCTCTGCTTCTTTAAACTAGAGGGCAGGCATCCCAACTGACTCTAAGGAAAAGGAGGTGGGGTTAGAAAGAAGAGAGGTTTAGGAAGGAGGTGGGCTTTTAATGCCTGGATCCCTCGGGGAGCACCCGTCTCACCTCCTTGCTAAGAAATCTGTGGTGTTAATGAGAAAGAAGAGTTTCCAAGTGGGGATTTCTCTGCAGAAATGCAGAGGGGTTTTCCAGCTAAATGAAAAGGTCTGATCAATTCTGCAGCTCGTGAGCTGAGACTCTGTGTGTGGGGGGAGGACCGGTGAGGACGTTTGGTTCTACTAACAAGGCAAAGTACTTTCTGCTGTTGTGAGCTGCCAAATTCTTTGCTAATGGTCTGTCATCTCTGTCAGAGGGAGTGGAATAAGGAGCCTGTCCTGCACTTTGACATGTCAGCCTCTGGTTTTGTAAATCCCAAGAGCGCAAGCAAAGCCAGCATCACCTGAAGACCCTGTACTTCCTGTACCTTCCTGTACCTTCCCTGTACGTATCCTGTGTATGGCTATGGAAAAGTAGTTTCAACTCAATGCCTACCAGTTCAGAAGGCTGATGTGGAGTGAGGAAGAATTCTATCTGTTACCTTCTTTTGATAAAATGCAAAGCTTGGAAGAGTATTCCTTTACCCATCTTTAAATCTGTTCTTTTTCCTTCCCCACACACCCTCCAGGGAAGCTTATGCGAGAGGAAAGAGGGAGAGGCCTCCATTTTTACCAGGGGAGCCATCCTCCTCCTCTTTGGATGGTCCTATTCCGGATGAGCTGTTATGCCTCATTTGTAAAGAGATAATGAGTGATGCAGCTATTCTTCCCTGCTGTGGAAGCAGTTATTGTGACGAATGTAAGTGTTATTCCCATGTTGTTCCTTCGAAACATCACATCTGATCTTCTGAAAGCGCAAATAGCACATCACAAAACTGCTTTGTTCCCTGTTCTAATTCAAACCGAAGTATACCCTGACGAGGAAAGGACTCGTCTCGTATAGAGTAAAACAAACAAGAAAAAAGGCAGAAAACTTGTTTCTCTTTCTACAGATCTGTTACATCCTCTTTACCTGCAGAGGAGTGCCTGACTCTGCAGGTGATTACAGTATTAGATACCAAATGTTTGTCCACAGCCCTTTCTCTCGTACAGAATTATACAGCCATGTCTGGTGACGGACTGTGGTCTGCAACACACGGATAGTTAGGCATTTAATCCGTGCTCTTCTCCACGGGAGAGCTGGTTCAAACCTTCAGAACTCAGACCTACTAATGTTTCTTTTGAGATGTGCTTTGTTCATTACCTTTGGGGTCAATGACTTCTTGCTGCAGAGGACAGTGGAAAAAGGATGAGTTGAATCATGAAGACACAGCCTACACTCCATCTTCAAATATTACAGCAGTGCAATGTCAAAACTATAACTGTTTACTGCATACTAGAAATTTTTACAGTCTTGAACATTTATAGCTTTGTGCTGTACACTCAAGACCATATTCACCCATTAATCGTATCCATGTTTGGATTGGAACCCAACAACTTTCCTTAGTTTGGCTAAAAACTATTGTGCTGTGATTATACTGATTATGCACAGGTATTAGAACGGCATTACTGGAGTCTGAGGAACATACCTGCCCAGGGTGTCATCAGACAGATGTTTCTCCTGATGCTTTAGTTGCCAACCAGAGCCTGCGCCAGGTAGTGTGATGACTTCTACATAACTTGTACAAAGAGCTTGTAAGGAGCTGAGAGAGAAGACAATCTTACTGTAATATTACTTTAGCCTTAAGGCTGAATTTACTGAGGCTAAATTTACTAAATTACTCAATTATTAAGGCTAAATTTACTAAATTACTCAATTATTAAGGCTAAATTTACTAAATTACTAAATTATTAAGGCTATATTTACTAAATTACTCAATTATTAAGGCTAAATTTACTAAATTACTCAATTATTAAGGCTAAATTTACTAAATTACTCAATTATTAAGGCTAAATTTACTAAATTACTCAATTATTAAGGCTAAATTTACTAAATTACTCAATTATTAAGGCTAAATTTACTAAATTACTCAATTATTAAGGCTAAATTTACTAAATTACTCAATTATTAAGGCTGAATTTACTTTCCAAACACATTCTCTCTGACAGCTCTTTAGAGACAATCAGGCAACTTCAGGTCACACTTGCGTTTAACACAACCACCTCACTTTCAAATTTGGTGTTGACACTGAAGTATTTTAAATACAGGTCCCCTGAGTTAACAATCCTTAACATCAGTGTTTAGCGTGGTATGTTTATGTAGCTGTGGTTGAATGCTGTGAGGACTGATAGCATTGGCAGGAATACACAAGTAATTTTACTCTGTGGAGGCTTTTGTTGGTGCATCTGCTGAAGTTTCAGATTCCCTTTATAAAATGTTCCTCTGCCTCCAGGCTGTGAACAGCTTCAAAAATGGAGCTGGCTACACAAAAAGGCTCCGTAAGCAGATGCAGCAGCAGCCGCCGCTGCCGCCCACCTCCACCGCCACTCAGGACTGTTATCCCTCCTGCTGCTTTGGTGGCTGCCACTGAACTGCCTCAGTCTTCCTCTCCGTCAGTCAGCAGCTTGTTGGAAGAGAAGGTAAGTTTTATTTCCACAGAGGCAGTGACTCCAGGGTTTCAGTAGAGCTCATTTTCCAGCTGTTTGCATTTACTCACCAGGGCTGTCAAGTTCCTGTACGAAGACAACAGGCACTACCAGGTCTTCTGGGCTCCCAAGGACAATCCGTACCCACAACTGGTAAGTAATGAGGGCTTTAGAATGTCTGTTAAAGAATTACCTTCAGATAAGCTGAATGGGGTTTTTTTCTTTGTCTCCTGCCCTCTCCAAAAGGTCCTCTGAGGAGAGACAGTACCATCCGCTCACCAGGTGCCAGACCAAGCTGTGAACCGTAAGTATGCTACAGAAGTCCAATAGATAATTTCTGGTAGCCTAGGCTGTAACATAGGACTTACACAGCAGCTGATCGATAATCAAATAAGTGGGCACAGAGAGTTGCGGGGAATACAACTGGTAACTGGTTCTTAAATGGCTTGATTTGAATTGGCTATAACAAAGGGGATGCATGCTTGCATGCAGATTATTTCAACTAAAACTCTGGTACATGATTAAAAAGAAGAGTGAAAAAAGGATGCTTTCTGAGGAAACCATAAGTCCATATAAAAATGAAATACAATTAAAGACTCTGATGGAAAGC
Organism: Myiopsitta monachus; assembly: GCA_017639245.1. Lineage (NCBI taxonomy): Eukaryota > Metazoa > Chordata > Aves > Psittaciformes > Psittacidae > Myiopsitta > Myiopsitta monachus. Next base: position 52,443 of record JAESHU010000072.1, on the reverse strand, counting down.
TTTGGGTTACTGGCTGAGTAGGGCTGAAGAAGTGGGTTTTCCAGTAGAACTCAGCGTCCAACATTCTTGTTTTAACAACATGGTTGATACTGATTGAGGCAGTTATTGAAAAATCAGTGCTGTCATTTTATGACAATTCTGAATTTCTTCCACTTGGTCATCTCAAACAGCCAAGCTGCTCTCTCTCAGCTGGAGAGAGAAGAGCCTGTTTCTGTGTCATGTTAGTCCTTTGCTTTGGCATAGCTTTGTTACAGATAGCTTCTATATAGAGACTCGATAAGTTGCACTTTACAAGAATTTATAACAGAATAAGTAGCTTCTGTTTCCACAAGAATTGTAACCTTATCATTCCCCATCCTAACTGTAACCGGGGGCTCTGCTGCGGAGGGCTTCGAATCTTCCCCCGCTGCTCCTCAGTCTTCATCTAAAGTATGCCAGGGCAGGCCCTGACATTCCCCTAAATCTCTGGTGTTTGACTCTGAGGGCATTCTCTCTTCCAGTGCTCCCTCCCTCTGTTTGCTGGTTGCACTCTGATCATTCTCTAAGTGCAACCCATGCAGTCTGTTCACAAACCTTTCCATGTAATCCTTCTCTCTGACCCTTTCCTCCCAGGCCACTCCCCCCTTTCCTGCTTTCCTGGCTGAGAGCAACAGCCAACGATATTTGTTTTCTCCCTATTACTTCCTTCTCCCTTTCAACTTCTCTGGTACTGGATACTCTCCAGGCTGTTTCCAGTCATTTCCTGGGTGACCGAGGGTCTGTCCCTCCCAGTTTTTGCAGCTTGCATTTAATATCTGGGCCTGACTGACCCATAAAAATGAGATAACTGCTGCACCTTTTTCAGGATCCTTACCTGTATGCTTAGGTTTCATTCCGAACAAAACCAACCGCTGATATTTGGTGAATAGATCCTGCTCAGGCAGAACATTTGGATCCCACGTAGGGTCTGTGGAGGGAAAGTGGTCATCCACTGACACTGCTCTGTGCCCCCTGCATAGGGATCTTTTCTGCCTCCTCCCTTGCTTTTGCCAGCACTATACTTTATCATTGTATGTTACCAAAGTATCCAATACTACTTGTAAAATCCTTCCAGTCTGGATCTTGTGTTCTAATAATCCTCTCCATCACTTCAGTTACTTTTTCAGGATCATCCCTATAGGGCCTGGCTAACTCTTCCCAGGCTCATAAATCTGGCACAGAAAACGACACCTTGATAGTCACCATTCCCTCTGCCCCTGCTCTCTGGCGTAAGGCACCTGTATAGCTTGGAGAGCACCTTGCGTTGTTCACCTCATGGTAGGGCTAGAGCTCTCTTCCCATCTGCATCCAAATCTGCACTCCCCACCCCACTTGTTCTTTGTTTTAATTTGTGGTCCAACTAATAATTCCACATCCTCTTTTTCCTACCTACATCTCCTACACCACTTACCACTACTACACGCAGAGCATCAACTCTTGAGTGGTTTGTTATTATCCTTTTCCAGTGCTAATACCATGGGGTCTTTAGATACATGCATACACCCCTTTCACAAGTCTAAATTATTCTGCAAATCAAAGAAGAAATCAATATGCCACAACTCATCCCACTTCGCCTCCCTTTAGCAAACCAGCATCACTGTTGCGTTAAAAGGGGAAAAATCAGCGGCAGCTATCAGTCCAGCCGTGTTCGCTATTTTGAACTTCACTGCACTGGATTCACTGACAGTGCACCACACTGCCAGTCGAGTCGTGCTCATGAAGTCTCACCGCCACACCGAGGGATGGGGTCGTGTTCAGTGAGAAAATTACGCTCGGTTACAGAATACAGTGCAGTTTATTGTGATTTGTGACCAATTATTGATGCAACAGGTACAGGTTCTTTATGGATTGCCGATGATAAATACTGTCTGCAGAAGCACGTGCAAATAATAGTTACATGAATACAAGCACTTGATAAAGTTAACACAGCATAGCTCTAAAATATACAGGTGATAGTATGAGTAACTCTATAGAGATTCTAAGTTTTCCCAGGGAAACACTGGATACAGAGCAAATCTTACGCACAGGCGTCCCTATGGGGGGGAGGAGAGGTCCAGCCGGTCGACCGGTCCCAGGAGTCTGTTGATGTTATCTTCCTTGACTCGTCCGCGATGGTATCTTCCCCAATATCCCCTCTCTCTTGGGTCATTTTATATTATTTTCACCTTCAAGATGGAGCTTGAGTGACTCGAGTCACACATACCTTTATTACTCTTGGTGTAAATTTCTCTCGCTTCGAATTAGAGGTATATGACACCGAAAATTCAGAGCGCATGCTCAGAGAGGGGTGGTCTCATTTTGGAGGGGGGTTGCACTGGAGATGGGTGTGTATTTTAGCATGTAAATGCATTATAATGACATTATAATGAAGCAAAGCTCACACTGAGGACGGCATTCTATCAAAAGATGACAGGCTGCTGGCTCAGGGTAGCAAGTATGCAGCTTATCAGTTTCTTGCACCACCTAGTTCCCATCTTTTTGCTGAAGTTAGGACAAAGCGTAACTGCGAGATCTCCACCTCGCTCTACCCTCCATCTGTGTTACCGGAACCGCTGTGGAGTGCACATTCCTGGCATGCCAGGTGTGGCTGCATCTCGCCCAGAGAGGCCCTGAAAGTCCGTTTTTCCCTTATGTGTGGACAATGCTGCATTTCAAATATAAGTTTAATTCCACATTTCCTAATTATTCCACAGTTACCCAAAAGAGTGCCTTTTTAAGGACATAAGTCAGGGTCTTACCAAGGTCCCGCGTTGGTCCGGGGAGCTGTGGTTCCTTTCAGGGAAATCCCCAACACTGCCATGAAGGTCCCAGAGGCTCCCCAGATCAGCAAGAAACACGGCAGAGGGTCCGTGTTCGGGCACCAAATTGTGACCGCAAAAGTCCACTGGAGAAACTCGAAGGCTCAATTTGGAGCTTCAGAAAGCAGCATTCTTTATTTCAGCACGGGGCGCACATGCGAACAGTTTCGCCAAGGTGAGCTGCCTGTCACTTGCCGGCAGCAGCTCTGTGTTTAGCACACTCGTGCACATTTGCAGTTTTCCAGGAAGTCATTTACATATTCATGAGATTCCCAGAAACTAATTATAATATCTGCATTTGAATTACACTTTCTTGCTGAGTGGGGTCTCTGGGGGTCCCCGGTAGTCTTCCCCACTCTGTTTACTGAGTGACATTTTGGCTTGCGCGTGCTCACAAGGTCCTAGTGCTGAGTTAGCAGTGGTATGTATTTGCTTTTCTCTGTCCCAGTCCCTGCTATCCTGAAGGTCTGCATCCTTGGTCTTACTGCCTCCTCAGTTGTTATCATTCCCTTGACGTTCCTTCCCCCATCAGCTGCACTTTCCTTATTCCCTATGCGTCAGTAGAAGAGTTTGCTGTATTTTACTGTGTTAGTTTAAAGTCATACACATTATTGTTAGCTTAAACCTATAACTTAAACCTACATAATGCTTGATTATTACTACTGGAGGCTATGTTTAGTTCTTCAATTTGCAGTAGCATTATGTTAGCAGCTAAAAGAGAAAAAAAACCCAAAGCAAGTTAGGAGGGAAAAAATGAGGGAGTCTGTTTTGAATTAACTTCCATGTGTGTGTGTGTGTTGTGGTTTTTTTTTAAGATCCAAGCCTCACTGTAGTACTTCCTTTTACTTTAGGAGTTTGCATACCTACTCCAAGTCAAGATCAGGCTCTTCCTTCACCGGCTCCTGCTCTGGATCATGCAATTGTTCCCATTCACATCCCAACTTGACATCAACACAGGATCCAAGAAGCAGCAGAAGGAGGAGTCATGACTATTTTTCCAGGACAGGGTCACACGGTCATCACCATTCAAGGTCAAGGTCACCCCCACAAAGAAGGCACTATTGATGGTCAAGGACCTGCCCCAGCCTTCTCCCACATCCCTGTTTCTTTTTTCATTCATTAAAAGGTCTGGGTGTTCACTTCACAGCACCTCTCTCTGCCTGCTGTCGTTTGCACAACCGGAAGTGGGTAGGGGGCTAATGCAGCCCCTGCCCACCTTGCAGGTGACTGAGCTGGGATGGGGATGCTGAGCAATTGTATTGGGCTTCACTGCTGCTTAGTTGGGCTTTTTTCTTTTCAGTTTTGTATTCTCTCCTCTTGTTATTTCCCTTAGCATTATTATTCTTAGTAGCAAAAGTGTATTGTACTTTAGTTACTGGACTGCTCTTAACTCTTAGCTGTCCGGTACGGTTGATACACGGGAGGGAAGGAATGCCATCCAGAGGGACCTTGACATGCTTGAGAGGTGGGCTGATGCCAACCTGATGAAGTTCAACCATGTCAAGTGCAAGGTCCTACACCTGGGTCAGAGCAATCCCAGGCACAGCTCCAGGTGGGGCAGAGAAGAGATTCAGAGCAGCCCTGCAGGGAATGACTTGGGGGTGTTGGTCAATGAGAACATGAGCATGAGCCGGCTGCAGTGTGCGCTCGCAGCCCAGAAAGCCAACCGTATCCTGCATCAAGAGGAGCGTGACCAGCACGCTGAGGGAGGTGATCCTGCCCCTCTACTCTGCTCTCCTGAGACCTCACTTGGAGCATTGGGTGCAGTTCTGGTGTCCTCGACACAAAAAGGACATGGAACTGTTGGAACAAGTCCAGAGGAGGCCACGAGGATGATCAGGGGATTGGAGCACCTACTGTATGCAGATAGGATGAGAAAGTTGGGGCTGTTGAGCCTGGAGAAGAGAAGGCTGCGTGGAGACCTCAGAGCAGCCTTCCAGTATCTGAAGGGGGCCTATAGGGATGCTGGGGAGGGACTCTTCATGAGGGACTGTAGCAGTAGGACAAGGGGTAACGGGTTCAAACTTCAACAGGGGAAGTTTAGGTTGGACATGAGGAAGAAATTACTGTGAGGGTGGTGAGGCACTGGAATGGGTTGCCCAGGGAAGTTGTGAATGCTCCATCGCTGGCGGTGTTCAAGGCCAGGTTGGACAGAGCCTTGGGTGGCATGGTTTAGTGGGAGGTGTCCCTGCTCATGGCAGGGGGGTTGGAACTGGATGATCTTAAGGTCCTTTCCAACCCTAACTATTCTATGATTCTATTATTCTATGATTCATACGGGCTGCTCTGATGAGCATTAATTCCACTCTAGCCACAACCAGCACAACAGGGTGATGCTCCCCCCTGATGCAGAACATTAGAAGATTAGAAGGAGAATATCCCTTCTCTTAAGAAAACCTCTTGAGGTTTCTGTTGGTCAAAGCCCAGAGTTTCTCAAGGGCTTTCTGGAGTGAAGCTCCATTTTAACAGTGTGTGTGCAGATGGCTCACCTGGCCTGTGATGCCTCTAACAAGGTCACAGCGACAGGAATTAAAGGAGTTGACAGATAATAAATAAAGAAAAAATAAAACTGATACTGGCAGGAGATCAGCGGCAGACACCCAACACACTTCCCTACCTTCTAACCCCAGCTAAATTCAGTTAAATTAATTGTAGTGGGAAAGGCTGGAGCTCTGCCTTGGGATAGATGTCGAGCCTGTTGAGAGCTTCTGGGTTAGGATTAGCTGGGTCAACATGGGTGACCTTGTCTCCCAGGCCTTTTTGCTTTGAAGTAGTACTCTGGATGGGAAAGGGGAACAACCATCAATGAATGGGGAGTAAGCCAGGGGTTACTTTGCAAACTATGCCCTTACTCAGGAACCTTCCTATATGGAACTCTAATTGCCCCAGCATTCACTGGCCAGGAACAGCAAGGAGGTGCAACAGTCTGGAGGGTCTTAGGACAATCTGTTAACACAGACGCAGGGCAGGCCGACAAGGATGATGCTCCTCTGGGCCTGATCCTGGCCAACAAGGAAAAGCTGGTGAGGATGTGACCATCAGTGTCAGCCTTGGCTGTCAAGTGCATGCAACAGTGGGGACTCAGATGCCAAAGGGCATGAGGAGGGGCAGCAGCAGAGAACAGACTCTGGATTCCAGAGGAGAAGACTTGGACTTGCCTGGGGTGGTTCCATGGGAAGCAGCTCTGATGGTGAAGGAGCACGATCGAGTCTGACAGGCCTTACAGAACAGCCTCCTCCCAGCACAGGAATGGTCTCTCTGAGTACCCATGGAAAGAAGCATTGCTCTCGGAAGAGAGCTGTTGCCATTACTTGGCTTCACATTTCATGTGCTGGCTCCCTTGCTCCCCCTCTCAAGTTCTTGGAACCCCTAATGTCCTCTTTTCAGATGCCATGACAAAGGCTGTTTCCATTATTTTGTAATATTCTCTTTCCATTACTATTTGTTTATTCAGATTCATCTCACCTTTCCGGTTACTGGTTTTGAGTTTCAGGGAGGAAAAGCTTGCCTCTCTTTCAGTAGTCTAATTGTTTACTTATGTCACTCTAATTATGTTCATGTCCATCTTTTTGTCTCTACCTATCTAAAACATTTCTCATAAGATTACCCCTTGTAGAAAGCCAACCTCATTAGAGGCAGCTGACTGAGCACATGTTTCTAGAGTGTGTTTTATTATGAAACGTTGATGCTTCACTTTCCTTTTTTTACAAACAGGAGCAATCCTTCTGAGCCTGTGTGCAGGCACTCCTCTAAGGAGAGCAGGTGGGAGAGGGTGCAATGGAGCTTTATCATCCAGCTGCAGATGGATGGAAAGTAATGACGTAAGGGAAAGTAATGCAAGTCCCAGGGGGACGATGAGAAAAATGGCAGGGTTGGGGAAGTGAGGAGCAAGGTTGTGCCTACAGCGTCAGACCTCCAAGGACTGCTTCTCCTAGCTGTCAAGACCTCCTGAGGACACACTCTGGATCATTATCACTTGCAGAATGCTGCTATCACCCCTACTCCAAACTAAAAAGTAATAAAGTACTCCATTTGAACTAAAAAATAATTGTGATTAGGTGCACTTGGAAATCTTCCTCCTTAACCACACTATGAAACAGCTCCAAGCACCTATACAAGTCTTGAAGTGTTGAAGAAATTTTTAAAAGAAGAAATAGCTCATTAGGGCATTTGGGACTCGTTACATCAACTTCAGATACTGAGAGAAGACTGAACAAACCACCCAGGAAGTTAAAACTCAAAGTATCTTGAAGCACTGACGGGTTGCACTGAGGCCGTTTCTGACCAAGCCTCCACAGGGACTCATTAAAGCAGATCACCGGAGGCTGCGGTTGCAGGTAGGCAAAGGCGCTGGGAGGTGGCTGTGAGGCTGTGAAAACCCTTTGGTTTGTTTTACAGAGGAGAAAGGCCGAGCCCTACCACTCCGGGCCCGGGGAAGGCAGATCCTGAGACCTCAAAATAAAGTTTCATCTCACCAGCCTTGGTAGCAGAGACATCTGCCGCAGCCAAGAGAGCAAAGACCTCAGTCCTGTTGGGCCTTTCAGTCTTGCCAAAGCCCTTGGCCTCCGCTGCAGGCTGCCCTACACTGTCCCCTGCCTGCACCTCTTTTCCTTCAGGTTGTTGACATCCTTCTTGCTTTCCCACCTAGCTCTCACTGTGGCATTGCTGTACCTTCACTGATGTCTCTCTCCTCTTGCTGGCTGTTCCTTGAAGCACAAGGCCATGGGCTGATCCATACTCCATCTGGGTGACCTCTTGTACCACGAGGATGCCTCTGAGTGACACTTTCTCCTGAACCTCCAGTTTGAACCTTCCCACTATGAAGAAAAGCTTCATTATCTCTGAAACTACCCTCCAAGTAGGTACACGCTACTACTGTAGATCCCCAAGCTTCCACTTCAACAGGCCAAAGCCCAGGACCTTCAGCCTCTCTCTACACAGGCTCCAAACCCCATCCTGGCTCTGCTTCCACAGCAGAGGTGCCAGGACAGAAAGCTCTTGCTGGGCATCACCTACACATGGCGAGCTCTGGAACAGTCCTCAAATGGGCCGACAGGCAGAAATGGGGAGGCAAAAGGGGGTACCCCAAGAATGAGGGAAACTGGTGGCACCAAGAACAGGCGGCACAGAGGTAGTCATTTGTAGAATCACAGAATCCCAGACTGGTTTGTGTTGGAAGGGACCCTAAAGCTCATATCTTTATACCTTCATATCTTGCCCAGAGCAGACTGGCCCAAGGGCCACTGTAGGCACTATCTCCTTGTTCATTTGTTCAAGGGCTGGTTATTGCATAGGGCCCTTCCAACCTCCTGGAAAGGAGCAGCTGATAACAGCAAAGGTTGGTTCTTTAGTTCAGCTGCAGTGCTTGTGGCTGGTGATGGAGCAACCGCAGTGCATGTCACTGGCTTTGGAGTAACCGATGTGCCTGTCACCCTGGCTGGAATAGACACAGTCCTTATGGCTTGGGTTGCAGTAGGAGCCTCGCTGCTTGTCAGTGGGGTTGGAGTAGCAGCAGTGTGTCGCTGGCACTGGAGAGGCTGCAGTGCTTGTGCCTGGGGTTGGATTAGCCACAGTGCTTCTTGATGTGGCTGTAGTAGCCACAGTGCCTCTCCTTGGCATTTGAGTGCCTGATGTGTCTGCCACGGTACTTTGAGTACCCACAGTGCATGTGGCTTGGTTCGGAGAAACCTCACTGCTTGTCGCTGATGTTGGAGTATCCACAGTGTCCCTCAGGCACTGGAATATGTGCATTGCTGTGGTTGGCCCTGTAGTAGCTGCTGCGCTTGTTGCAGTGGTTGGAATAGCTGCAGTGTTTATGCCTGTTGTTGGCATGTAGTAGCCGCAGTCCCACTCACTTGGGTTGCAGTAGCCCCAGTGCTTGTGGCTGGTGATGAAGAAGCCGCAGTGCTTGTGGCTCACATTGGAGAAGCCTCACTGCTTGTAGGTGGGGTTGGAATAACTGCAGTGCATGTCACTGGAGTCGTAGCAGCCACAGCGCCTGTCCCTGGTGTTGGAGTAGTCGATGTGCCTGTTGCCATGGTTGGAGTTGTTGCGTTAAAGGGGAGAAAATAAACCCCTTGTTTTATTAGAGGGGCCGGAAACAGCTCCAATGTGCAACTACCAGTCCGGTTGTGTTCGCTATATCGAACCTTACTGATTCAGATTCACTGATAGCGCACCACACTGCCAGTCCAGTAGTGCTCATGAACCCTCACGGCCACACCAAGAGATGGGGTCGTGTTCAGTGAGAAAATTATGATCTCCTACGGAAACAGTGCAGTTTATTGTGATTGGCTACTGAAACAGTGCAGTTTATTGTGATTGGCTACCGAAACAGTGCAGTTTATTGTGATTGGCTACCAAAACAGTGCAGTTTATTGTGATTGGCTACCGAAACAGTGCAGTTTATTGTGATTGGCTACCAAAACAGTGTAGTTTCTTGAGGCAGCAGATACAGGTTCTTATGGATTGCTGGTGATAAACTCTGTCTGTGAAAGAATGTGCGAATAATAGTTACACGGATACAAGTGCTCAATAAAGTTAACACAGCCTGGCTATAAAATATAAAGGTGACAGTGAAAAGTAATTCCACGTAAGTTTTCCCTGCGAAGGAAGGGATACAGTGTAAGTCTTACCCACAGGCTATGGGGGGGGGGGAAGAAAGGTCCAACCCGTCAACCGGTCCTAGGAATCTGTTGATGTTATCTTCCTCAACTCATCCATGATGGTATCTTCCCCAGTATCTCCCCCTCTCTTGGGTCATTTTATCCTATTTTTCACCTTCAAGGTGGAGCTTGAGTGACTCGAGTCATACATACCTTTATTATTATTGGTGCAAATCTCTCTCTCTCGCTTCACTTTTAAAGGTATATGTGTTACCAAAAATTCAGAGCACATGCTCAGAGGGGGGTGATCTCATTTTGGAGGGGGGTCGCATTGGAGATGGCAGTGTATTTTAGCATGTAAATTCATTCTAATGACATTATAATGAAGCAAAGCTCACACAGAGGACAGCATTCTGTCAAGAGATGAGAGGCTGCTGGCCCAGGGTAGCAAGTATGCCGCTTATTGGTTTCTTGTACCACCTAGTTCCCATCTTTTGCTGATGTCAGGACAGAGTGTGGCCGCGAGATCTCCACCCCGCTCCATTCCCTGTCTGTGTGTGGAGTGCACATTCCTGGCATACCAGCTGTGGCTGCATCTCGCCCTGAGAGGCCCTGAAAGTCCGTTTTTCCCTTATGTGTGCACAATGCTTCATTTCAAATATAAGTTTAATACCTAATTATTGCACAATATAAGTTTAATACCTAATTATTCCACATTTCCTAATTATTCCACAGGAGTAGACACAGTTCTTATTGCTTGGGTTGGAGAAGTCTCGCTGCTTGCCAGTGCGATTGGAGTAGCAGCGGTGTGTGTCATTGGTGTTGGAGAGGCTGCAGTGCTTGTGGCTGGCACTGGAGTAGTTGCAGTGGTTCTGGCAGGGCTTGAGTAGCTGCAGTGCTTGTGGCTTGGGTTGACAGAACCACTGTATACATTGCAGGCCTTGGAGCAGTGGCAGTGCTCCTTCCCAGAGTTGGAGTAGCAGCAGAGCTGAAAACTGGTGGTGCAGTAGCTGCAGTGCTTGTGGCTGGGGCTGGATTAACTGCAGTGCATGTTGATGGGGCTGTAAGTAGCCACAGTGCCTGTCTTTAGTGTTTGAGTGGCCGATGTGCCTGTCACAGCACTCGGAGTAGCTGCAGTGCTTCTGGCTCGGGATGGAGAAACCTCACTGCTTGTTGATGAGATTGGAGTAGCCTCAGTGCTTTTTGCCACTGGTTGGAATACCAACAGTGGAAGTCACTGGAGTTGTGGCAGCTGTAGTGACAGCCCTTTGCATTGGAGTAGCCACGGTGCCTGTCGCCATGGTTGGAGTAGCCACAGTGCTTGTGGCTGGTATTGGAGTAGCTGCGGTGTCTTTTGCTTTGCTATCAGATCCTATCTCTGCTCCTTCGGCTTCCTGTGCCCCTCTTCACTGCATAGCATGAGAGACTGAAGTAGCCTTGCTCAGGGTAAGTGCTACTGAGCAACAACTAAAACCATTGGCGTTACCAGCATTATCCTCAGACTAAAGCCCAAACTCAGCACTGCCCCAGCTACAGGGAGAAGAATGAACTCTCATGAGGTGCTCCTCTGACACCTAGTGCTCTCCAAAGACCCCAGAAACCAAGCCCCGCAACCCTCGCCATCACTGCTTAAGTCCCACCAAAACACCCAATCCCCCAATAAACACCCAACCTCACAAAAGTCCAAAAACCCCAAAACACCCAAAACCACCAACAAGGGTACTGGGAGCACTCTCGGCTGTGGGCTCACCACTAAATTTGGTGTAGACCGTGTCTCTGAGGAGGGTGCTGCAACCAAAGTCAATGAGCAGGCTGAGGATGGTGCTCTTGGACTGGATGTCTCTGTGAAGGATGCTGCAGTTGTGGCAGTGCCACACAGCCACCAGCAGCTGGAAGAAAATGCCCCACGCCAGATCCTCGGGCAGGACCTCCGCTTTTTAATGAAGTTAAAGAGGTCCTGCAATGGCTCTGGATGCTCCAGAACCAGCATGAAGGACTGAAACAGCTCGAACCAGTCGAGGAGCTGGATGATGGCACTGCAGCTGGAGCGCACCTTCCTCAGGATTGCTATCTGCATCAGAATGTGAGTGCTACTGGGCTGTGGGGGGACCACTGACACCTTCAGCAGGGCTGATGCTGGGCCAGGGGTCCTGTGCCTCCCTGCCTGGGATACTCTGATGCCCCTCTGCCTGGCCCCACTCTTCCCAGGTGAAACCCCACACCCCAGGTATGTTCTTGTGCCCCCCTACGAGGCCCCAGTGGTACCAGCCCGTGTCCCCCGGTCACTCCAGGCCCGCTCACCTCACGCCCTCTGGTCTCCTCTGGTTTTCAACACCAGAAGGAACATTGTATCATACCACAAGTAATCAATATTGAAACAATCAATGCTAATATTCCTGCAACCAGTTCCCTCAACCAGGAGAGATTAGGTAACCACGGAGTTAACTTTTTCCATGTTTCTTCAGAACCCCAAGAGTTATTATCCTTGGCCATTTCCTGAAATATTTTAGTTTGTTTCCAAATTTCCTCCAGATCGGTTTAAATTTTGCCACTTTGATCTACATAGGAACAGAACTCTCATTGATCATGGAACAAACTCCTCCTTGTGAAGCTAATAACATGTCTAGAACCATTCGGTTTTGTACTACCACTTTAAATAGGCTAGTTATCTCCTTTTGTTTTGCTTGGATTATATCAATAGTTTCACTTTCTGTTTTCAGTTTTAGGATTATTCTTAAGACATAGCTGATGTTGTCTTGTCACTAATTGGACTATGGTGCATAGATTCCTTCCTCAAATTTGTTGTCTATGTATTTATAGAAAGAGTTGCTACCCTAATGAGTTTTATTATCTTCTTCCTGAACTAGCTTCCTGAGTTGATTATGGGGAATTACAATTCGCCCATCAGGTATCTGAACTCAACCCTCTTTGTTTTCCTGTCCTTTCAGATCTTCAATCAACTTTCTATCCTCTTTTGAATATCTAGGTTTAGATCTCTCAATTGTTAGTTTGCCATTGGGGATTAAGGACATGATTTTAGATTGTTCAGCTGCCTGTTTGGCTTCAAATTCAGCCAAATTATTTCCAGTTCCCTGATTAGAGTCACCTTGTTGATGCCCTCTACAATGCATAATAGTTACTTCCTCAGGTAGCTGAACAGCTTCCAGCAGCTGCAGCATTTCTCTAGCATGTTTCATCTGTTTCCCTTGTGTATTCAAAAGTCCTTGTTCTTTCCAGATGGCACCATGTGCATGGACCATGCCAAATGCGTATTCAGAAACAGTCAAAATATTTATCCTTTTGTCTTCAGCCAATTCTGGGGCTCTTGTGAATGCTTTTATTTCTGCCTTTTGGGTGGAAGTGTTCACGTATAACGGTTTAGCTTCTATTACCTGTGAAGTGGTGGTAACTGCACATCCTGCCTTCTGTTCACCATCTTTCATGAAACGACTACAATCAGTAAACCAAGAATCAGCATGTTCCAGAGGTTTCTCTTTCAAATCGGGTCCGCTCGAACATACAGTCTCTATGGTGGCCAAGCACTCATGCGTTAGTGGTTCTGTCGACTGTTCTGCCAAAAGGATGTTGGATTCACAACATTAGTGACCATGATTTCTATGTCAGCATGTTCCACAGGGGTAGCCTGGTCTTTTAAAAAACGTGGAGGAGATAACCAGTGGGCTCCTTTCTGTTCCAAAACTGCTGATACAACATGGGACACTAGCACAGGAATCTTTTGTCCCAAGGTGAAGTGACAAGCCTCTTGTAAATTCACGACAACTGCCACCACAGCCCTTAGGCATCCGGGCCATTCTCTGCTCACTTCATCCAGCTGTTTCGAAAAATATGCCACTGCCCTTTTATGGGGTCCTAGTTTCTGAGCGAGGACCCCCAAGGCTATTCCTTGTTTTTAGCCAAAAGGGTTTAGTCACATCCAGAAGTCCCAGAGCTGGAGCTCTCATGAGCTCTGCTTTGCAATTTCTGAAATCCCCCTCTGCTGAATCAGTCCGTTGCAAAGAGGGAGGATTTCCTTTTAACAGTTCCTATAGTGGTCTTATCAGAGCACCGTAATCATGGATCCAAAGTCTGCACCAGCCGGTCATTCCCAGGAACATCTGGAGCTCCTTGGCAGTCAATGGTTGTGGAGTTTGGCAAGTGGCTTCTTTTCTGGCTGTTCCAAGTTCTCTCTGTCCTCCTGTTATTTCATATCGTAGGTAGGAGACTTGGGTTTGGATTAGTTGGGCCTTTTGTTTGGATACCCGATAACCATTCAGTCCCAGAAAATTCAACAATCCCACAGGCCACTGGACACATTCTTCCTTTGTTTCTGTGGCAATTAATAGGTCACCCGCATATTGCAACAGTCCCCATCTGAGTGGATGGCTTCCGTGGTTCTAGTTCCCATGCTAACTGATTTCCAAAACTCTTTAGACTGTTTTTAAACCCTGAGGTAATACTGTCCAAGTTAATTGAGTTTTCCTCCCTGTGTCAGGATTTTCTCAATCGAAAGCAAATAAATTCTGGCTTTCTTTGGCCAATGGTAAGCAAAAGAAAGTGTCTTTTAAATCCAGGGTGGGAAACCACTTCTGATTCAGATGTAGTTTGGTCAATAAAGTATATGGATTAGCCACTACACGGTAGGTGTCGTCTACTATTTTATTTATTGCCCTTAAGTCTTGAACTAGCCTATAGCTTTTCCTGTCTGCTTTCTTTACTGGTAAAATGGGAGTGTTATATTCCGATTTGCATTCCACTAATAAACCGTATTTTAGAAACCTATCAATTATTTCTTTAATTCTTCTAACTTTAAAGGTTATTGTCTTATTCGGACTGCGTAGGCCCCCCTTTTTATTTCAATTTTAACAGGCGAAGCATTCTTTGCCTTACCTGGCATTTCAAATGCCCAGACTCCTGGATATACCTGAAGGAGGTTTTCTTTTATTTATGATGAATTGGATTTCCTGTTTTCTTGTTGAATCAATGATACACTCAAAGCTTCAATTAATTGATCCTCTTTTACTTCTAGTTCTATTTCACCTCCTTTGAAAGTTACGGTTGCCTCTAAATGTTCTAATAAACCTCTTCCTAACAATGATTTGGGTGAATTTGGCATATGTAGAAATTTACGTGCCCCAATTTGTTTTCCAATCTTATATTTTAAAGGTTTTAGAAAGAATGCTTTTTTTCCTGTTGGCCAGTAGCCCCCACAACCATTACAGGCTCTTTTCCTTTTAATGTTAGATCTTGGTTTAGGACCGAGTAAGTTGCTCCAGTTTCCATGAGAAATTCCACTTCTTTTTCCATGGTCCCTAGCTTTATTTTAACCAGTGGATGTGCTAGAGTAGATTCCCCAGGTCCCCTATCAATCCAATTCTAGTTCAGTAGTCAGCTGAGTTTTTTGTTTTCCTCGTGGACATTCCCATTTCCAGTGTCCAAACCCTTTACAGTTTGCGCATTGATTTGGATCAAGGGAAGTCCTTCCATAACCCCCCTCTCTACCTCTCATCACCATTCCATGACCACGACCTCTACCTCTCATTCCACTGTACCCCTCATTCACTTGTTCCAATGCTGTGACTGTGGCCGTTGTCAAAACCTTTCCTAATTTCCTTTCTTTTACTTGTTCTCTGTTTCTGTGTACTTTCCAAGCCACTTCCAATAATTTTTCTATATCTCTTATTTCAGTTCTGGGTAATCTTTGAAGCTCTCCCCTGATGTCCTCCAATGACTGCCCCACAAAGGAAAACGCAAGCTGTAATTTGCCTTGTGGTGCATTTTTGCATTGCTTCTCTGAGCTCGTCTAGAAATTCTGTCAGCGACTCTTTTGGTCCCTGTCTCCTTTCAAACAACACTGACCAATTCACTGCTTTAGGTATAGCATTTTCAAGCCCACAATTAATCCAATTTTGATATCTCTTCAGAAATGCATAATCTCTAGCATTATTATAATCCCAGTCTGGAGCGGTGAGGGGAATATGATCTTCAACCCTCCCAAGCCATTGCCCCTGCAGTAATCTGAGCATTTACTTGAGTACCAGCAGTTTTTCTAACCAATTGCTTTTCCGTCTCTGTTCATGCATCCAATATTACATCTATATCATAGAATCATAGAACAGTTAGGGTTGGAAAGGACCTTAAGATCATCCAGTTCCAACCCCCCTGCCATGGGCAGGGACACCTCCCACTAAACCATGCCACCCAAGGCTCTGTCCAACCTGGCTGTGAACACCACCAGTGATGGAGCATTCACAACTTCCCTGGGCAAGCCATTCCAGTGCCTCACCACCCTCACAGTAAAGAACTTCTTCCTCATATCCAATCTAAACTTCCCCTGTTTAAGTTTCAACCTGTTACCCCTTGTCCCATCACCACAGTCCCTCATGAAGAGTCCCTCCCCAGCATTCCTATAGGCCCCCTTCAGATACTGGAAGGCTGCTCTGAGGCCTCCACGCAGCCTTCTCTTCTCCAGGCTCAACAGCCCCAACTTTCTCATCCTATCTTCATACGGGAGGTGCTCCAGTCCCCTGATCATCCTCATGGCCTCCTCTGGACTTGTTCCAACAGTTCCATGTCCTTTTTGTGTCGAGGACACCAGAACTGCACCCAATGCTCCAAGTGAGGTCTCAGGAGAGCAGAGTAGAGGGGCAGGATCACCTCCCTCGACCTGCTGGTCACACTCCTCTTGATGCAGCCCAGGATACAGTTGGCTTTCTGGGCTGCGAGCGCACACTGCAGCCGGCTCATGCTCATTTTCTCATCGACCAACACCCCCAAGTCATTCCCTGCAGGGCTGCTCTGAATCTCTTCTCTGCCCCACCTGGAGCTGTGCCTGGGATTGCTCTGACCCAGGCGTAGGACCTTGCACTTGGCATGGTTAAACTTCATCAGGTTGGCATCAGCCCACCTCACAAGCATGTCAAGGTCCCTCTGAATGGCATTCCTTCCCTCCAGATTATCAACCAAACCACACAGCTTGGTGTCACGGGCAAACTTGATGAGGGCACACTCAATCCCACTGTCCATGTCACCGACAAAGATGTTGAACAAGACTGGTCCCAACACCGATCCCTGAGGGACACCACAGCTGGATCTTGCAAGGGAACATCAAAGAGGCACTTTAGGGAGATGGACTTTATATGACAATGTTAGTGCACATTGCCATGTTGCTGACACTGGAGCACAGCTCACTCTGTGATTCGCAGCACCATCTTTCTGTCCTGTCACCTCTCTGTGGCAGTAGGTATGCAGTTTTCAGCTGAATGTCCTCAGCAGACATCTGCTCTGGCTCCCCCGATGCAGAAGCAGAAGCTGTATGTACACACTTTGAAAGTCCTGCTTCAGCCGTTCTAGCTTCTGCTCCTCCAGTGGGGGAGCCAGAGCAGAAAGCTGCTGCTCTGCTTTCAGATGTAAGCTCCATCCGCTGCTCCCTTCCTGGAGGTTTCAGGGCAGAAACCTAGTGCTGGAAATCCTCTGAACAGAGGCGAGCTGTGCTCCAGTGTCAGGAACATTGCAATCTGCGATGCCCTTCGAATGTAAAGAATGTCCCAGTGCAGAAGTTCCCTTAGGGCTCCCGGTGAGCAGAAACGAAGCGGTGCTCAAGTAGCGGTTGTGCTGCTCGTAGGAGCAGCCCGGGGTTTGATGTGCTCTACGGCAGGACGTGGGAACTCCCCGGTGGAACACTTTGGGGGTTTGCTGGACGAGAGGAGGGAGAACGGCCCTTATCGATGCTGACTGCAATTGCAGAGTGGAGTCGGGAATTCGGACCAAAGCCGATTCCACACGCAGAAGTGTCCACACTTGTGCCACCCTCGCAGGTCACAAAGGCGGGACAATTCCCCTCGCCGGCTGCCGCCCAGCGGGGAACTGACGGGGCGGTGACGGATGTGGGGAAGAGGCGTTATCCCCCGCGCCCGTTCCTCCGACGATTCCCCTGTCAGGCGGCCGAAAACACCGACGGCGCCGCGGCGGCGGCGGCGGCTTCCGATTGAGTGCGGGTGACGAAACGCCGAGGCCGCACCTTTACCAGGGGCACCCCAGCGAGGTGGCACGGACAGCCCAGCGAGCACACCCGGGAAGGGGTGCAATGGCGGGAGAAACCCTTAGGAGCCCGGAGAGACACGAAGGCGACCGCCCCTTGGGCACCTTGTCGGGAGGATCCGGAGGGCTTAAAACGCCAGGAGCCGCCGTCGGGGCTGGGGCCGCCTGCTCCGCCGCCTGAGCAGCGACCGATGAAGCACTTGAGTGCCTGCGGAATGGCCAAGCCAGCATTCCTTTTCCCCTTCTCTGTCGCACACAGCGCAGAGGACTCCTGCCTACGCCAGCTGCCGCCTCGGCAGCCGCTCCAGTGGCACGGGTCAGCTGCAGATCCTTTACATCAGTGCGGAGCTGCAATAATTCCCTTTCAAGCTGACGGTCCCCGTCAGGAGAAGCTATCTGTTGGTTTAGAACTTTGCGCTGAGCAAAGCGCTGAAGCGAGGAGCAGAGAGAATTCCCGTCGAGAATTCAGCGGCGTTTGGTTTCGTGGCGTGAGAGCGCTGGAGGCGGTGGCGGCTCCGCGCGTCCTGCCGTGGTTTGTGCCGTTGGCAGCGGCAGCAGCAGCAGCAGCAGGGTCTGACCTCCCCGGTTTCGCGGGGCAGAGGGATGGAGCTGCCGGGGATTGAGCAGTGTGACGCTGGAGCCTGTGTCAGAAACGGGATCGAGGCGAGGTCGGGGCTGGGGGAGGAGGACGCTGGAAGGCGCCGAAGGGACGGCAGCGCTCAGGGGCCGTCGGGACCTGTGGCCGTCGAAGGCAGCGGCGGAGCTGAGGGAAGCGGGGAGCCGCCGAGGCAGCGGCCGGGCCTGGCGCCGGCGGGCTGTGGCGGCGCTGCGGGGGCGGCTGTGGCTGTGGCTGTGGCTGTGGCTGTGGCTGTGGCGAGGGGCTCGCGAGGCCGCCCCGGTCCCGCCCCGCCCCGGCCCGGCCCGGCCCGGCGGGCAGCGGAGGCTGCAGCCGGTCCCGTGCCGGGCGGCGCGCGGGCCGCTGCCGCTCCCCCAGCGCGGGCCGTTGGGGCCGGCCCTCGTGCGGCGGCCGGTGCAGGGCGAGCGGCCCGGGCGTCCGTTGGCGGGGAGAGCCATGGAGGGACAGCGGCTGCCCGGCGCTGTCAACCCCGGCCACTTCCCGGCCAAGCTGTGGCAGTTGGTGAACAGCCCCCGCTTTGGCTCCGTGCGCTGGGATGCCAGCGGCGAGGGGCTGCTCGTCGACCAGCGGCTCTTCGAGCGGGAGCTGCTGGGCGCGGCGCCGGCCGGCGAGGGGGCGGTGCTGGCCAACGCCTTCTTCAAGACCAGGAACTTCGCCAGCTTCATCCGGCAGCTCAACCTGTACGGCTTCCGGAAGCTGGGGCCGGGGCCCCTGCAGGGCCTGGCGGGGGGGGGCGATGGCGGCAGCTCGGCCGGGCCCCTGCTCCACTTCCACAGCCCCCACTTCCGCCGCGACCGCCCCGACCTCCTCGTCCACCTGAAGCGCCTGACGAGCGCCAACAAGGCGAAGCTGGCGGCCGGCCTGCCGGTGCCCAGCCGCCCGGCCCAGCGCTCCCAGCGCCTGCTCGGCACGGCGCTGCACGGGGACCCGCCGCTGCCGCCCTCGACGCTCGGCGAGGCTGCCAGGCCCGGTGAGCTGGGGTGGGCCCCGGCGTGGTGGTGAGAAGCGCTGGGGGCGGTGGCGTTTGTAAATGGGCAGCCCGGAGGTGAGGGGAGCCTGAAGAACGTTCCTCCTCCCTGGGCGTCAGTAGGGATGCTGCATCAGCTGTCGTTCAGTGGGCGTGAAGCGATGGCCCATGTGCAGTGACAACCAGAGCATCCCATCAGCTCTGTGCAAAGGAGAAAAGACGTGGCACCCAGGCCTCTGACAGGTGTCCCCATGAGCTAATGGGTTATGATTATAACCCAGACCCTAAGGGTAACCCCTAGCCCTACAGGAACCCTAAACCTAAACCATAACACTAACCCTAATCTTGACCCTAACACTAAATCTAACCCTAATCCCAACCCTTATTCTAATCCCTAAACCTAACCCTAACCCTGATGTCCCCTGATCCTAGCCCTACTGTGATAGAATAGACCATGATTCGTCTTAAAAAAGGAAATAGAGAAGTGATAGTTTGTTACAAAATATGGTGTGAAAAGTCATGAAATGAGAAACCGTTAATGTGGGGCAAAAGCAACTGTACGAGAGACTGAGTTATTATATATGCACATAGCTAAGACTGAGTTATTATATATGCACATAGCTAAGGTAATATTAATGAAGGTCGCCCTCCGTTACTTCTTTGGGTAAAAGAAAAGTGTTTGGAAAACATGGGTTAAAATACTTTCAGCCTAACTTGGAGAACAGTGTTTGTGTTGTAAGTCTGTGATGTGCTAATAAGATTTAGTAGCCCTTCTGCTTATCAGTCAGCTTGAGAACAGTGCCTCCTGGGCATCTGCTAAGCTTCAGACACTCCTTATCTGCCTGTATGGTGTTGCTTATCTCTTGTAAGGAAGCCACAGTGCTCTAAATCTTTGCCAGCTGTCAGAAACTGGCCAGTTCGGCTGGTTTCCGCTACTTGGGACTAGTAGGGCATTGAACCGTGCTACAGGTGAAAAGTGCATCCTGAGGAAGACTGCTTACTTCATCTTGAAGACCCCTGCCCACGACCATCGGAAGGCAGCGCGCAAGCGCCAAAATTGAGGAGATTCGTGATAATGAGTACCTAAACTAATTGTAATATCTCTGCTGCTCTCTTGGAAACCCACTGAATGTGCATGTTTGTCTGTAATAAATATCTGCTGGCTTAACCCCTCGGAGTGCGACCTGGGCGGAGTGATGAGTCCCTGGGCACCCAGGGCTGCTTGCTTATCTCCCATCAAGGAGCGCAATAAAGAAGTTGGCTGATAATGTCGGTGCTGGCGTTGGGTCTTTGTAACAAAACCGGGGTTTCTAACCCTACCCGTAACGCTAACACCCTACCCAAACCTTACCCCGAAACCTAACTCTAATGGCCTCAAACGCTATCCCTAATGGCTCATAACCCTAATGCTGTCCCTAAGCTTAAAGTGTCAGTGTTATTATCATAATCAGACACTGTTGTTAGTAATAGCAAAGCTGGAGTTTGGTAGGGCAGTGCTTCATGATTCCCCTTGTATTGTAAGGTACTGTCTGCTGCAGTTGAGAGCGCTTTCTGAATTGCTCATGCTTGGTTTAGTCCAGTACCGCCCATTTGGATTTACAGCACATTTCTAAGTCCTGCTTGCTTGTTCCTGGAGGTTTCAGGAGCCTGAATGCTCCGCAGGTGACCGTGTGTTGGCACAGCACTGACGTGCCTGTTGTGTTCCTTTCTGTTCAGGTGTAAGAATAAAGTCTGTTTGTGGATTAAGAACATTGGAGCAAAGGTGGTCTTCCCCCAGAGCATTGTGGAGCCTGGGCTCCTCGTCCTGCCTTGCCGTGCCAGTGAAAACTGCTTTCCTTAGCCCTTGTTTCTCTTTGTTTTGCAGGCGTGGTGACTGTCGGAGAGGTTCCTCAACCTGGTGGAGCAGAGAGCTTGTTTCGTTGCTCGGACAAAGCGGCCTTGTGCCAGAAGCCCGGTGCTTTCGTGACAGAGCCTTTCCATCAGAGTGCAATCCCTTTGAGACCATGGCAGGGTTCTTGTGGTCCGCTGCCAGGGCACGGGGCTTCCGCGGCTTTTCCAGGCCCCGGGGCTCCCTTTCCCGTCCTGCGCAAGTGTTCCACAGAGGTCACGTACACTCTGCAGACTGTGTTCTCGCTTCTGCCGCTTCAGCGAGGGGCTCCAGCCGGTGCCGCTTCCCTCCCGCAAGGCAGCAGCCGCGCGTCTCCGGGGCAGTGCTCGCAAGCCCCCGATCCAACAGGTATGGCCCAAGTTCTGCACTTGCTGCTCGAGCAGTCAGTGACAAGCGAGGCCGGAGATGGTTTTCTCCAGTGTCTGTCAGTGCGTGTGTATCTCAGGGGAAAACGAGACAGCGAGCGTAAAGTCTAGGAAAGGAGGAGAGGCCGTGGGAGGCCAAAGGTGGTGTGGTTTGTGTTGCTGTCCTTGGTCCAGCTTTGGAGGGTCCGCTGGTGATTTTCCAGAGCTCCTCTCTTTGGAGGCTCAAGGGCGAGGAGAAAAGCAATTGGCCACAGCCAGTCAGTGTTAGGCTTAACTTGCATGGGGTTTTTTTTTCACTTCTGGCATGTTGTGTCCTACAGAGGGGGTGAAGTTTTGCATCCGTAGCTTGTACGGGCAGAAGCGTGTGTCTTGTTTGGCAAAGCCCAAATCTGCATTGAGGCCGATCCATCTTGTTTGATGGGAGGGGCTGTATCTGTTGCTTCATTTGTTCAGTAAAGGATGATTTATTTCCTAAGCTGCCATTCCTCCCCCTCTCGTGAGCGTTCCAATGAGATGCCTGTTCCCTGTCCGTTACTTGGTAAGAGTTGGTGACAGAATGTGCTTTAGCTGCTCATTCCTTCTGGCTCTGCCGAGATGAACTATGGCAGAGACAGAAGAGCTTAGAAATGTCTTCCCTGCAATTCCCAGGGTAGGAGAGAAGTGTGTGAGTGCAGCAGGTATGTTTGTGGAATCTTGGTTCCATTGGAAGACTTGAAGTACTCCAAATAAACTGACACCTTTGCCTTTGCTAACACTGCCCATCCGTAAAGATGATCTGTCCTGCAAATAACGCCTTTCCTCTGAAGAGAGCTTTGCAAGTCACCAAAAACTAATACCTGCAGAATACAGCTCCAGCTACCAAGCTGCTTTTGGGAATAAGATCAGTGTTGACTTGGGAGTGTGAAGATGCAGGCCCTTCCTGTGGGAATCCACTTCCTGTGGTACGTTGTGATAGAGAGAGTCGAGGGGCCAAATCAGAAAGGTGATCTTAAGCTCGAGAAGACCGTGACTATGAAGTTTCCCGGAGCGTGTAGATCAATTTTACAATGTGTATTTGTCATCTCCGTACCCAGGTGTCAGACTGAGTATGCTTTAGGGTGGGAAATCATTCTTCCAATGAGTGGGGAGGTCAGAACCCATTTCAGGCACTGAGTTTACTCTGTGATCAGTGCAGTATTTAATGCAAGTAAGCGATAGAAGTGTGCACACTGGACGCGGGTTCTGGGAGTGTGATGCCTGTGTTTGAATTCTGCAGGCGCGCTGCAGTGTCCTTCCCCCCCTGCCCGGGAAGAGCCTCTCACCGTCAGCGCCAGTGCTGCGGCTGCAGCGTCCACCGACTGCGGCTTTGTGCAGGTGAGTGCAGCGCACGGAGAGCAGGGGGAAGCAGAGGAGCCCCTGCGCACGGACCGCAGGGTTGTGGGCTTGTGGCAGGAAGGAGAGAAGTTTGGGAATGGGTCTGCTGGAGAAAGGGCAAGTCAGGGGGTTTCCCAGTGGCCATTTCAAAGCAGCACTGACCGTGGCAGGGGCAGTGCTGTCCTGCAGGTGAGGTGTCAGGGCAGCAGCATCGTGGGTGTCCCCCTCGCTGGAGAGGTTTTTCCTGTCAAAGTGTTGTGCTTGGCTGCAGCAGCATTTGCTTTAGTTCATGAGTCTCCGTTTATCCGAAGAATGTCCTTGCCTGCGCAAAAGGTGATTGTTGACTGTTACGGAAATCCTGGCAGCGGCTCCGCTGTTCTGTCCCAGAGAGCTTGCGGCAGTTGTGAGTTGCCTTGGGTGAAGGAGAGAAACGGAGGTGACTTTTGGAATTGGCCTCACCTCAGAGGTGTCCCATTAAAGAAAACTGCAGTACTTGCTGTGGATGCTTTCTGGAATTGTGGTGGCAGTTTGCTCCTCTTGGGTGGCCTGGCTTATCAAATTGCAAAGAACCTCAGGACAAATGCCAGGGCTTCCTTGTGCACTGCAGCAGCGTGCATAGGCTTTTGATTGTTTTCCTTGCAGAGGAGAAGCAAAGCAAGCTCTGCTTGTGTGTGTTGCAGGGGGGTTGACCTATGCAAGCCTGATGATGCAGTTTCTTGTCTTGCAAATATCAACCTTTTGTCTTTATTGCATGTTTTTGTTTTTTCCTCTGAGCTTAGCCGAGCTGGGCAGGTTCTGGCCGGGAGAAGATGTTGCCGTAAGGCTAGGAATAGGCAACGGCCATGCCTGCCCTTGGTAGGCTGGTATTTCTTCTTCACGCAGTGCATCTTTGTCCTCCCACTTCCATTGTGAGCCGCTTTTGCCTAGAGGACGTGAGGATCAGGCTGAGTGTCGGGAAGTCGGAATGACAAAATGGATCATCTCGGAAGGCTGAGATGTGTGTCTGGAATAGCAAACGGTCCCCAAGGAGTTGTCAGGGGTGGTGGTGTGGCTCGATTGAAAGGGAATAGAAATACAGTGTCCGCAGGGTCTAGTAAAAATCAGGCGCTTGATGCAAAGCAAGTCCCTGGAGTGAGAAGAGATGTTTGGGTTCCTGAAGCAGTAAATGTCCTCGTCAGTTCCTGGTTAACCACTTGCTGGTTAGTGGTTGCTTGGATTATGCAGGTGCCACCAGGGCAGGTGCCAGTCAAAAGCTGCTGGTGCATCTGAGCAGAGGTTGCTGGAAGGTGCCCTCCTTGTGAGCAGCCCAGAGGCAAGGAGGGACGTAAAGCGGTGCTGGCAGGTCAGTGCCTGGCTGCCTCTGAGCAGGACGACGCGAGTATTGCAGAGAGCGGCTGAAAAGGACTTGAGGTTTGCAAGTGTTAGCGTAGGCTGGATCATTCCTCCTGGAGCAGGGTGGCAGGGGCTGTGCAGGTGGTAGGGAAGACGGTGCTTTGCCTGTGGATCTCGCTGAGCTCTGGCCAGTATTCAGTTTACCTTTTGTGTGCTCTGGGGCAGGCACTTCCCCAAGGTTCTGTTGAGGGGTGCAGGCAGCTGCAGCATTGCTGATCCTGCCCTGCTGGTGTCTCGATCATCAGAAAGCACCTGCCCAGTCCTTAGAAACAGTAACACCATCAGCCCTGACCCTGACTGATCAATCCCTGTGTGGTTTTGGTATAAGCGTTCCCTGTATTTTGCTTCTGCCAGAGTCCAGCAGCGCAGCCCCCTTCTGCAGCTGAATGCCTGCCCTGTGGCGCGGCACCTGGGGAAGAGAAGATGATGGAGGAATTAAGTTTTGACGAAATCCTTGAGATTCTGGATAAGATGCTTTCACCGCCCAACGCTGAGATGGTGCCGCTGGAACCTGTGGAGAGCGAGATGTCAACCCCTCGGTGTGTCACAAGTCAGCCGCTCCTGGTGAACAGTGGGAACAGCGACACCCCTTCTGCCCTTGAGGAAAGTCAGCTGGCACCTCTGACTCCTGCAGCGGCAGACACATCATTTCTGATGGAAGCAGTTCAAGCCTTAACTGCTGCAGAAGGCTGTGACGGAGACCTTCTCTTTGCTCCTTACGACACTGCGTGCGTAGAAGGTGCCGCTGCTGCTGAACTGGCCCTCGAACCTGTGGCCACACGGGAAGCCCCCGGGGAAGGCAGAGAGCAGCTGGATCAGTGCCCAGCTGAAGCCCCTGAACTGTTTGTTCTGGAAGCGCTGTTCAGTGAAGAGCAGGTAAGGGCTAAAGGGAGGTAAATGTGCCCAGGAATGGAGCGGTTTAGCTCATCGCTCATGAAATGTGGGTTGTGGCTGGCGAAGGTAGTGAGCTACAGTCCTCCTTCCTCCTGCTAGTTTTTACGCCCAGGAATCGTGGGTCGGGTGTTAGACAAAGGCATTGCTAGCCAAAGGGCTCTCACAAGGCCTTCTTAGCAGTCTTCATGCCATACGCAGAGAGAGGGCGTTTCCAAGAAGAAATAGCACGGTGCAGTGGGTATCCTGCAGGAGCAGGAGGTGTGTTGGGGGGTACTGGCTCTCCCCAGAGTGTTCGGTTTCTGTATTTGCACAGGCCTTTTGGACTCTGATGACACAACTTTGTCAAAGAATGGGGTTGTATTTCCATTACTGTGCACAGGCATTGCCTTTTGTATATTGATCGCTGAGTAACGAGAGACTCGAGGTAGGGAGTGTGGGGTTTGGCATGCGCGGTACCTCCTTCGCAAGCGTGATGAGCTTTTGTCTTCTGTAAACTCACACGTAGCAGTTGTCCAAAGGTTCTTTTTGCCTGACTAGAAGGAAACGTTGCAGGCTCTGAGCAATCCTTCAGCTTCAGGGTCTAGATTCTCGAGGCTATTTGCAGAAGAGATTCCTGCTCTAGAGCAGGGGATAGAGAGAAGGTCTTTCTGTCTACAGATGAGCTCCAGGCGCTTAAGTTTGGGCCTTGAGCTCCTCAGTGGAAGAGAAGCATGCCTTGGCTGGTTGGCTTTTCCCTGTCTTTTTTTTTTCCCCTTACTGCGTTCTGCCCCATGGCCATGGCAATGGAGCAGGTCAGGCAGAGGCTGCCTACAAAATAACTGCGGAGCAGCAGCAGAGGGCTCCAAAAAGCAAGCAAGAGGTGTTGCTGCTGGAGTTCTTGTAGCTTCTTTCTGGTAGCTGGTTTGAGAAGCGAGGGCAAAGCTCAGGCGGTGAGGACATGTCCCCTAAGGCTGTGGCTTCTAGTTCCCATTTGGCAACCTGAATGCTGAGTTCCAAACACTCGCCCCGTAAAGCATCTGGGCAGCGCTCAGCACTGGTCAGGTGTCCATTTGGAGTGGAGAACAGTTCCTGTTTTGTCCCTCCAGGCATAACAAGAAAACCTTGAGGGATCTTTGGTTTCATTTCTTTGTCTCTTTGTTTGTTTGGTGTTTTCTTAAAGGAGAATCCTGGTGTTCAGTGGGACTCAGTGACAGAGGAGAGACAATTGGCTTCCGGGAGCGAGGCTTCGGGGAACAAAGGTGTAGAAGAGCCAGGGTCACCTGTAAGACCTGGCTGCAGGAAAAGAAGACACAGCTCGGACGAGGGTAAGTGCCTAGTAAGAGATTCTCCATTGTGTAGAGGTGGCCGAGGCAGCTGCTGTGAAAGTCTTGCAGACAGGGGAGATGAGAAGAGTTGAGTTACTGTCTGCAGCGTAAGTAGCTGGGGAAGGGCCTTGGGTTAAACCGTTCCACTTGCAGAAGCCCTCGGTGTCCTTGCCAACATGCCAACATGGATATGCTGGCGCTGAGTCTATCTTTCTGTGGAAAGGGGTAAAAATGAGATGGGTCGGTAAAAGCTGAAGTTGTGGGAGTCGTGTCAGAGCCTGGATGTCACCGTACACAACACTGAGGTGAAGTCCAGAGGTAGGTTTGCTGGAGGGTGTGACAGTGCCACGAAAGAAACACTGACTACTGAGGTGACTGTTGAAGTGAGAGCGCAAAAGCGCCCCACGCTGATGGAATTGGTGCACGAGTCCAACCTTTTGGCTCAGCTCACTAACTAAATGTTGTGCCAGTCTGCTGATAGTTGTGCAGAAAGGCATGAGAAAAAGAGGCAGGAGCAGATCTGAGGCCAAGCAAGTCACAAACCTAGAGGTGACACCCGAATGGCCCCAGGTTAGAGAGACGTAAGAGGACACAGAGAGTCCTTTGGGCCCATCCCAGGTGAGAGGCTGGTGCAGCCTGCAAGTGTCGTGGGAAGCCGTTTCCCTCTCATCTCTTCATGCCAGAGGTGATTGCAGAGTTTGCAGAGCTGTTGCTCACTTGAAAGAGTAGTCTGTAGGTTCCAGATGCTGATGGTAGTTAAGAGCGGAGCCCCAAACGCCTCTCCCTTTCACCATTTCAGGAAGGGGTAAAGTCTCCATGTCAGGAAGCTGAGAGGACAGGCTGGATGCCATCTTGAGGTGCCATCTTGGCCATCTTGATGCCATCAACGGGGAGCTCTTGATCAATGACTTCCTGGTGGCACAGATCATTTCTGTAGCTAGCGCCGGGGTTTGATAGCAGTTGATGTTTGGCAGCTGGTGTCCCTGGTGGCAAAGGCAGAGATAAAGAATGGAGCTTGAGGAACGGGAGCACATTTTAACTGTTGCTGTGTTTCTCTTGACATCTTTGAGAGGTTGGAAGACTTCCTGTTCCAAAGAGTCGGCCTCCCATTCTCAAGGCACAGGCTGTCTTTGGGCCGGATTTGGCTGTAGCTGATGGCAGCACGGTTGCTGTGCATGCTGCCAAGTGAGCGGTAGGCAAGGCCTGAGACTGACTGGGTGTTCTTTGCTTCCTAGATCCCCAGGAGCTGGGAGGTGGAGCCTGCAAGCGGGGCTGCTTTGCGGAGGAGGACAGCGGAACGAGGAGCGTGTGAACATGTGGGCTCCCTCGTGAGAGTGCGGCAGCAGCGCTCCGCACACAACTGGCACCTGGGATGGGGCTGCCACCTCTTCTGCACCTTTGCTAACTTGGAAGTTATTTATGGCTTTATAGCTTTATTTGTAGCTTTACGCATTATTTGATAGCTTTATTCATGACTGGATAGTTTTTATAGCTTGATGTATAGGTTTACAGTTACTTACAGCTTTATAGCTTGATTTGTAACTGTCTCCGTTATTTAAAGCTTTGTTTATAACTTTGTACGTTATTTATCTCTTTATAGCTTTCTACATTATTTGTAGCTTTATTTATGAGTTTATAGTTATTTATAGCTTTCTGTGTAAGTTTACAGTTGCTTATAACTTTATAGTTATATAAATTATATAAAGTTGTCTACAGTTGTATAGTAATATATATGCAAACAATTGATTAATTTCTCAGGTCCCGTTCTTACAGCGCTAGTCGATCTTAGGGTTTGACTAGCTGTGCTTCTGTCGGGATGGGACGAGCAGTGATGAAGTCTTTGTACTAGATTGTTTTACTATGCTATTTTTAAAGGGGTTTGGAGCAGGATCTCCTGCGGTAGAGCACTTTCCGTTGACACATGCGGGTAATACATAGGATTAAGTAAGTTTGGTGCTAAGACATTTTTAGCTCTATTCTTGTGAAGGGGTTCAGGGAGGGATTTGTTTTACCCGGGGATGTTGTTCTCTGGCTCTGCTCAGGAGCAATCTGCAATAAACTGTTTTTTTGAACTGCAATGGGCGCTGCGTTTCTGTTTTTTCTGTGTTGTAATTCCAACTGATGGAGTGTGCCAGTTGAAAGAAAGGCTTCCCGTTTCAGTCAGCGTTGCTGCCGCTTTATGCACCGGGTAGATCTACAGCGAGGTAGATTGAGGTGAGGTCAGAGGCAGAAGTTCTTCCCTGTGAGCATGGAGCTGGGTATTGGTCGACTATTGTTGAGCAGTTGTCTTCTCTCCCCTTGTTATTTCCAAGGCCGCCTGAATTCCCTGCAGATTTCCTTTCTACGTTGTTCCTGTTTCTGTTTTTCCAAGGCCTTCAATCCTTCTGGTGGGTGGTGATGCCCATGAGTCCCCCCTTCGTGCTAGCCAGTTAGCTTGCACTGGAGAGCACAGCGTGTACTTTAAGAAACATGTGGACAAGCCATGAGTAAGGCTGGTATTTCCCCCCTGAACTGCATCCTTTGTACTTGATAAGGTGCTGCTGTGGTGGTGCCAGCTCTCTTTCCACAGGTGGTTTTTGCTCCTGGACGGGAACTGTGGGAACGTCCTTTGTGCTGCTTGCTGCCACCTGAAGTTGCCCATCCCCGATGAGCAGTTGGACGACCCTGCCCTCGTTTGTAACTCCTGTTCTGACCACATGCAAGTCTCTCGTGCCAGGGAGCTGATGAGCCAACATGTAGAGAAGCCCATTGCCGCAGCTTCCAAGGGAACGCCAGCAGAAGGGACCTGTCTAAGCCCAGCCTTTCTTCTCATCGGGAGTAGGGATCCCCACGCTGCTATCATTGTAGCCTTGACAAGGGAGGGCTAAAGAGGGGAGCGCAACCTTTTTCTTTTGTGTGCTGGAAAGCAATGTTTTCCCGGACAGTGTCCGTGCAAAGTACCCCCAAAGCAATAGCAAGGCATGTTTAGAAGCAGCTCCCCCTGCCAAGGCCGGCTGCTGTGTGAGAAGCAAGAGGGCAGGCTCCAGCGGTGCCACGGGCTGTGGAAGGGCCTCAGGCCGGAGCAGCTCTGTGGATTGTCTTTCCATGAGCGTGACTTGCCATCAGCTCGGTGAATAAGACTCATCAGCCATCGCTAAGGCGTTTCCTCTGGTGCGTTGAAGAGAAATTCCCTGTGGCTGAAAACGGGCCCGGCAGATCTTGCCCGTTTCCACGCTCCGCTGGGACTGGTGAATGCACTTGACTTTGCCCCCGCCCCCAGCACTGCGGGGAGATGGGAGGTTGGCTTTTCACTTCTGCTCTGCCCGTCTGCTTGTCTGCAGTCATGTCACAGCCTGGTGCTAACAGGAATGGCACTCGGATCCTCTCCTGGCATGGAAACAGAGCTCGCGTTCCTCTGTTGTTCCTCCTCCCCTTTTCTGCCCTCAGTTCTCCACTGCCTCTCGCTCTTCATCCTTCGCAACTTGCTACCTTGAGGGTACAGGCCATAGCGTGTTGGTTTACCTCCTGGCATGCGCTGCCTGGTGTATGTGAGGGTTTCAGTCCAAATGCTGCCATATCTTTCTGGGCACTTCATGTAAGCCGAAGAAGGGAGAAGGAAGCATTGATAGCCAAATGGGGATGGGGAAGGACACTGGCTACACAGACCCTGTGCTCCGTGCTTCTCACTTCAGCAGGTACAGCCAAGCTGCAGGGAGCACACAGGACATGTGGATCTGCTCAGTGGTGGAAACAATCTCTCTGACTTGCCCCAGCGCTACCTACAACGCCTCTTGAAGTTGACTTCTTTTGCTTCCCGTACAGTGGTCAAAGTTCAGAGTTGCCAACTTGTAATTGCCTCTCTGCTTCTTTAAACTAGAGGGCAGGCATCCCAACTGACTCTAAGGAAAAGGAGGTGGGGTTAGAAAGAAGAGAGGTTTAGGAAGGAGGTGGGCTTTTAATGCCTGGATCCCTCGGGGAGCACCCGTCTCACCTCCTTGCTAAGAAATCTGTGGTGTTAATGAGAAAGAAGAGTTTCCAAGTGGGGATTTCTCTGCAGAAATGCAGAGGGGTTTTCCAGCTAAATGAAAAGGTCTGATCAATTCTGCAGCTCGTGAGCTGAGACTCTGTGTGTGGGGGGAGGACCGGGGAGGACGTTTGGTTCTACTAACAAGGCAAAGTACTTTCTGCTGTTGTGAGCTGCCAAATTCTTTGCTAATGGTCTGTCATCTCTGTCAGAGGGAGTGGAATAAGGAGCCTGTCCTGCACTTTGACATGTCAGCCTCTGGTTTTGTAAATCCCAAGAGCGCAAGCAAAGCCAGCATCACCTGAAGACCCTGTACTTCCTGTACCTTCCTGTACCTTCCCTGTACGTATCCTGTGTATGGCTATGGAAAAGTAGTTTCAACTCAATGCCTACAGTTCAGAAGGCTGATGTGGAGTGAGGAGAATTCTATCTGTTACCTTCTTTTGATAAAATGCAAAGCTTGGAAGAGTATTCCTTTACCCATCTTTAAATCTGTTCTTTTTCCTTCCCCACACACCCTCCAGGGAAGCTTATGCGAGAGGAAAGAGGGAGAGGCCTCCATTTTTACCAGGGGAGCCATCCTCCTCCTCTTTGGATGGTCCTATTCCGGATGAGCTGTTATGCCTCATTTGTAAAGAGATAATGAGTGATGCAGCTATTCTTCCCTGCTGTGGAAGCAGTTATTGTGACGAATATAAGTGTTCTTCCCATGTTGTTCCTTTGAAATATCACATCTGATCTTCTGAAAGCGCGAATAGCACATCACAAAACTGCTTTGTTCCCTGTTCTAATTCAAACCGAAGTATACCCTGACGAGGAAAGGACTCGTCTCGTATAGAGTAAAACAAACAAGAAAAAAGGCAGAAAACTTGTTTCTCTTTCTACAGATCTGTTACATCCTCTTTACCTGCAGAGGAGTGCCTGACTCTGCAGGTGATTACAGTATTAGATACCAAATGTTTGTCCACAGCCCTTTCTCTCGTACAGAATTATACAGCCATGTCTGGTGACGGACTGTGGTCAGCAACACACGGAGAGTTAGGCATTTAATCTGCGCTCTTCTCCACGGGAGAGCTGGTTCAAACCTTCAGAACTCAGACCTACTAATGTTTCTTTTGAGATGTGCTTTGTTCATTACCTTTGGGGTCAATGACTTCTTGCTGCAGAGGGCAGTGGAAAAAGGATGAGTTGAATCATGAAGACACAGCCTACACTCCATCTTCAAATATTACAGCAGTGCAATGTCAAAACTATAACTGTTTACTGCATACTAGAAATTTTTACAGTCTTGAACATTTATAGCTTTGTGCTGTACATTCAAAACCATATTCACCCATTAATCGTATCCATGTTTGGATTGGAACCCAACAACTTTCCTTAGTTTGGCTAAAAACTATTGTGCTGTGATTATACTGATTATGCACAAGTATTAGAACGGCATTACTGGAGTCTGAGGAACATACCTGCCCAGGGTGTCATCAGACAGATGTTTCTCCTGATGCTTTAGTTGCCAACCAGAGCCTGCGCCAGGTAGTGTGATGGCTTCTACATAACTTGTACAAAGAGCTTGTAAGGAGCTGAGAGAGAAGACAATCTTACTGTAATATTAATTTAGCCTCAAGGCTGAATTTACTGAGCCTAAATTTACTAAATTACTCAATTATTAAGGCTAAATTTACGAAATTACTCAATTATTAAGGCTAAATTTACTAAATTAGTCAATTATTAAGGCTAAATTTACTAAATTACTCAATTATTAAGGCTAAATTTACTAAATTACTCAATTATTAAGGCTAAATTTACTAAATTATGCAATTATTAAGGCTAAATTTACTAAATTACTCAATTATTAAGGCTAAATTTACTAAATTACTCAATTATTAAGGCTGAATTTACTTTCCAAACACATTCTCTCTGACAGCTCTTTAGAGACAATCAGGCAACTTCAGGTCACACTTGCATTTAACACAAGCACCTCACTTTCAAATTTGGTGTTGACACTGAAGTATTTTAAATACAGGTCCCCTGAGTTAACAATCCTTAACATCAGTGTTTAATGTGGTATGTTTATGTAGCTGTGGTTGAATGCTGTGAGGACTGATAGCATTGGCAGGAATACACAAGTAATTTTACTCTGTGGAGGCTTTTGTTGGTGCATCTGCTGAAGTTTCAGATTTCCTTTATAAAATGTTCCTCTGCCTCCAGGCTGTGAACAACTTCAAAAATGGAGCTGGCTACACAAAAAGGCTCCGTAAGCAGATGCAGCAGCAGCCGCCGCCGCCCCCACCTCCACCGCCACTCAGGACTGTTATCCCTCCTGCTGCTTTGGTGGCTGCCACTGAACTGCCTCAGTCTTCCTCTCCGTCAGTCAGCGGCTTGTTGGAAGAGAAGGTAAGTTTTATTTCCACAGAGGCAGTGACTCCAGGGTTTCAGTAGAGCTCATTTTCCAGCTGTTTGCATTTACTCACCAGGGCTGTCAAGTTCCTGTACGAAGACAACAGGCACTACCAGGTCTTCTGGGCTCCCAAGGACAATCCGTACCCACAACTGGTAAGTAATGAGGGCTTTAGAATGTCTGTTAAAGAATTACCTTCAGATAAGCTGAATGGGCTTTTTTTCTTTGTCTTCTGCCCTCTCCAAAAGGTCCTCTGAGGAGAGACAGTACCATCCGCTCACCAGGTGCCAGACCAAGCTGTGACCCGTAAGTATGCTACAGAAATCCAATAGATAATTTCTGGTAGCCTAGGCTGTAACGTAGGACTTACACAGCAGCTGATCGATAATCAAATAAGTGGGCACAGAGAGTTGCAGGGAATACAACTGGTAACTGGTTCTTAAATGGCTTGATTTGAATTGGCTATAACAAAGGGGATGCATGCTTGCATGCAGATTATTTCAACTAAAACTCTGGTACATGATTAAAAAGAAGAGTGAAAAAAGGATGCTTTTTGAGGAAACCATAAGTCCATATAAAAATGAAATACAATTAAAGACTCTGATGGAAAGCTTTGGGTTACTGGCTGAGTAGGGCTGAAGAAGTGGGTTTTCCAGTAGAACTCAGAGTCCAACATTCTTGTTTTAACAACATGGTTGATACTGATTGAGGCAGTTATTGAAAAATCAGTGCTGTCATTTTATGACAATTCTGAATTTCTTCCACTTGGTCATCTGAAACAGCCAAGCTGCTCTCTCTCAGCTGGAGAGAGAAGAGCCTGTTTCTGTGTCATGTTAGTCCTTTGCTTTGGCATAGCTTTGTTACAGATAGCTTCTATATAGAGACTCGATAAGTTGCACTTTACAAGAATTTATAACAGAATAAGTAGCTTCTGTTTCCACAAGAATTGTAACCTTATCATTCCCCATCCTAACTGTAACCGGGGGCTCTGCTGCGGAGGGCTTCGAATCTTCCCCCGCTGCTCCTCAGTCTTCATCTAAAGTATGCCAGGGCAGGCCCTGACATTCCCCTAAATCTCTGGTGTTTGACTCTGAGGGCATTCTCTCTTCCAGTGCTCCCTCCCTCTGTTTGCAGGTTGCACTCTGATCATTCTCTAAGTGCAACCCATGCAGTCTGTTCACAAACCTTTCCATGTAATCCTTCTCTCTGACCCTTTCCTCCCAGGCTACTCCCCCCTTTCCTGCTTTCCTGGCTGAGAGCAACAGCCAACGATATTTGTTTTCTCCCTATTACTTCCTTCTCCCTTTCAACTTCTCTGGTACTGGATACTCTCCAGGCTGTTTCCAGTCATTTCCTGGGTGACCGAGGGTCTGTCCCTCCCAGTTTTTGCAGCTTGCATTTAATATCTGGGCCTGACTGACCAATAAAAATGAGATAACTGCTGCACCTTTTTCAGGATCCTTACCTGTATACTTAGGTTTCATTCCGAACAAAACCAACCGCTGATATTTGGTGAATAGATCCTGCTCAGGCAGAACATTTGGATCCCATGTAGGGTCTGTGGAGGGAAAGTGGTCATCCACTGACACTGCTCTGTGCCCCCTGCATAGGGATCTTTTCTGCCTCCTCCCTTGCTTTTGCCAGCACTATACTTTATCATTGTATGTTACCAAAGTATCCAATACTGCTTGTAAAATCCTTCCAGTCTGGATCTTGTGTTCTAATAATCCTCTCCATCACTTCAGTTACTTTTTCAGGATCACCCCTATAGGGCCTGGCTAACTCTTCCCAGGCTCATAAATCTGACACAGAAAACGACACCTTGATAGTCACCATTCCCTCTGCCCCTGCTCTCTGGCATAAGGGACCTGTATAGCTTGGAGAGCACCTTGCGTTGTTCACCTCATGGTAGGGCTAGAGCTCTCTTCCCATCTGCATCCAAATCTGCACTCCCCACCCCACTTGTTCTTTGTTTTAATTTGTGGTCCAACTAATAATTCCACATCCTCTTTTTCCTACCTACATCTCCTACACCACTTACCACTACTACACGCAGAGCGTCAACTCTTGAGTGGTTTGTTATTATCCTTTTCCAGTGCTAATACCATGGGGTCTTTAGATACATGCATACACCCCTTTCACAAGTCTAAACTATTCTGCAAATCAAAGAAGAAGTCAATATGCCACAACTCATCCCACTTTGCCTCCCTTTAGCAAACCAGCTTCAATCAATCAATTATAATTAACTGTACCATTCACAGGCCACTTGGCCCCAGACTCCAGCTTATACAATGGGCACCATTGATTACCATACTTTACCGAAGTCTCCTGTGTGACTGAGCCACCTGGGGGTCCACCAATTTGTTTTTGCTGTTGCAAAACGCAACCCAATAGGGATTTCTTCAAAATCCTCCCTTTGGAGGCAGTGGTCCAGACCTCCATCCACATACAATGTCCGGACAGCCAAACAAATCCTTACCCACCACACATGGCATCCCACATGACTGATGTGGATAAGTTACCAAAATGAGTGCCTTTTTAAGGACATAAATCAAGGTCTTACCAAGGTCCCGCATTGGTCCGGGGAGCTGTGGTTCCTTTCAGGGTAATTCCCAACACTGGCGTGAAGGTCCCAGAGGCTCCCCAGATCAGCAAGAAACACGGCAGAGGGTCCGTGTTCGAGCACCGAATTGTGACCGCAAAAGTCCATTGGAGAAACTCGAAGGCTCAATTTGGAGCTTCAGAAAGCAGCATTCTTTATTTCAGCACGGGGCGCACATGCGAACAGTTTCGCCAAGGTGAGCTGCCTGTCACTTGCCGGCAGCAGCTCTGTGTTTAGCACACTCGTGCACATTTGCAGTTTTTCCAGGAAGTCATTTACATATTCATGAGATTCCCAGAAACTAATTATAATATCTGCATTTGAATTACGCTTCCTTGCTGAGTGGGGTCTCTGGGGGTCCCCGGTAGTCTTCCTCACTCTGTTTACTGAGTGACATTTTGGCTTGCGCGTGCTCACAAGGTCCTAGTGCTGAGTTAGCAGTGGTATGTATTTGCTTTTCTCTGTTCCAGTCTCTGCTATCCTGAAGGTCTGCATCCTTGGTCTTACTGCCTCCTCAGTTGTTATCATTCCCTTGACGTTCCTTCCCCCATCAGCTGCACTTTCCTTATTCCCTATGCGTCAGTAGAAGAGTTTGCTGTATTTTACTGTGTTAGTTTAAAGTCATACACATTATTGTTAGCTTAAACCTATAACTTAAACCTACATAATGCTTGATTATTACTACTGGAGGCTATGTTTAGTTCTTCAATTTGCAGTAGCATTATGTTAGCAGCTAAAAGAGAAAAAAAACCCAAAGCAAGTTAGGAGGAAAAAAATGAGGGAGTCTGTTTTGAATTAACTTCCATGTGTGTGTGTGTGTTGTGGTTTTTTTTTAAGATCCAAGCCTCACTGTAGTACTTCCTTTTACTTTAGGAGTTTGCATACCTACTCCAAGTCAAGAACAGGCTCTTCCTTCACCGGCTCCTACTCTGGATCATGCAATTGTTCCCATTCACATCCCAACTTGACATCAACACAGGATCCAAGAAGCAGCAGAAGGAGGAGTCATGACTATTTGTCCAGGACAGGGTCACACGGTCATCACCATTCAAGGTCAAGGTCACCCCCACAAAGAAGGCACTATTGATGGTCAAGGACCTGCCCCAGCCTTCTCCCACATCCCTGTTTCTTTTTTCATTCATTAAAAGGTCTGGGTGTTCGCTTCACAGCACCTCTCTCTGCCTGCAGTCATTTGCAGAGCGGGAAGTGGGTAGGGGGCTAATGCAGCCCCTGCCCACCCTGCAGGTGACTGAGCTGGGATGGGGATGCTGAGCAATTGTATTGGGCTTCACTGCTGCTTAGTTGGGCTTTTTTCTTTTCAGTTTTATATTCTCTCCTCTTGTTATTTCCCTTAGCATTATTATTCTTAGTAGCAAAAGTGTATTGTACTTTAGTTACTGGACTGCTCTTAACTCTTAGCTGTCAGGTACGGTTGATACACGGGAGGGAAGGAATGCCATCCAGAGGGACCTTGACATGCTTGAGAGGTGGGCTGATGCCAACCTGATGAAGTTCAACCATGTCAAGTGCAAGGTCCTACACCTGGGTCAGAGCAATCCCAGGCACAGCTCCAGGTGGGGCAGAGAAGAGATTCAGAGCAGCCCTGCAGGGAATGACTTGGGGGTGTTGGTCAATGAGAACATGAGCATGAGCCGGCTGCAGTGTGCGCTCGCAGCCCAGAAAGCCAACCGTATCCTGCATCCATAGGAGCGTGACCAGCACGCTGAGGGAGGTGATCCTGCCCCTCTACTCTGCTCTCCTGAGACCTCACTTGGAGCATTGGGTGCAGTTCTGGTGTCCTCGACACAAAAAGGACATGGAACTGTTGGAACAAGTCCAGAGGAGGCCACGAGGATGATCAGGGGATTGGAGCACCTACTGTATGCAGATAGGATGAGAAAGTTGGGGCTGTTGAGCCTGGAGAAGAGAAGGCTGCGTGGAGACCTCAGAGCAGCCTTCCAGTATCTGAAGGGGGCCTATAGGGATGCTGGGGAGGGACTCTTCATGAGGGACTGTAGCGGTAGGACAAGGGGTAACGGGTTCAAACTTCAACAGAGGAAGTTTAGGTTGGACATGAGGAAGAAATTACTGTGAGGGTGGTGAGGCACTGGAATGGCTTGCCCAGGGAAGTTGTGAATGCTCCATCGCTGGCGGTGTTCAAGGCCAGGTTGGACAGAGCCTTGGGTGGCATGGTTTAGTGGGAGGTGTCCCTGCTCATGGCAGGGGGGTTGGAACTGGACAATCTTAAGGTCCTTTCCAACCCTAACTATTCTATGATTCTATTATTCTATGATTCATACGGGCTGCTCTGATGAGCATTAATTCCACTCTAGCCACAACCAGCACAACAGGGTGATGCTCCCCCCTGATGCAGAACATTAGAAGATTAGAAGGAGAATATCCCTTCTCTTAAGAAAACCTCTTGAGGTTTCTGTTGGTCAAAGCCCAGAGTTTCTCAAGGTCTTTTTGGAGTGAAGCTCCATTTTAACAGTGTGTGTGCAGACGGCTCACCTGGCCTGTGATGCCTCTAACAAGGTCACAGCGACAGGAATTAAAGGAGTTGACAGATAATAAATAAAGAAAAAATAAAACTGATACTGGCAGGAGATCAGCGGCAGACACCCAACACACTTCCCTACCTTCTAACCCCAGCTAAATTCCGTTAAATTAATTGTAGTGGGAAAGGCTGGAGCTCTGCCTTGGGATAGATGTCGAGCCTGTTGAGAGCTTGTGGGTTAGCATTAGCTGGGTCAACATGGGTGATCTTGTCTCCCAGGCCTTTTTGCTTTGAAGTAGTACTCTGGATGGGAAAGGGGAACAACCAGCAATGAATGGGGAGTAAGCCAGGGGTTACTTTGCAAACTATGCCCTTACTCAGGAACCTTCCTATATGGAACTCTAATTGTCCCAGCATTCACTGGCCAGGAACAGCAAGGAGGTGCAACAGTCTGGAGGGTCTTAGGACAATCTGTTAACACAGACGCAGGGCAGGCCGACAAGGATGATGCTCCTCTGGGCCTGATCCTGGCCAACAAGGAAAAGCTGGTGAGGATGTGACCATCAGTGTCAGCCTTGGCTGTCAAGTGCATGCAACAGTGGGGACTCAGATGCCAAAGGGCATGAGGAGGGGCAGCAGCAGAGAACAGACTCTGGATTCCAGAGGAGAAGACTTGGACTTGCCTGGGGTGGTTCCATGGGAAGCAGCTCTGATGGTGAAGGAGCACGATCGAGTCTGACAGGCCTTACAGAACAGCCTCCTCCCAGCACAGGAATGGTCTCTCTGAGTACCCATGGAAAGAAGCATTCCTCTCGGAAGAGAGCTGTTGCCATTACTTGGCTTCACATTTCATGTGCTGGCTCCCTTGCTCCCCCTCTCAAGTTCTTGGAACCCCTAATGTCCTCTTTTCAGATGCCATGACAAAGGCTGTTTCCATTATTTTGTAATATTCTCTTTCCATTACTATTTGTTTATTCAGATTCATCTCACCTTTCCGGTTACTGGTTTTGAGTTTCACGGAGGAAAAGCTTGCCTCTCTTTCAGTAGTCTAATTGTCTACTTATGTCACTCTAATTATGTTCATGTCCATCTTTTTGTCTCTACCTATCTAAAACATTTCTCATAAGATTACCCCTTGTAGAAAGCCAACCTCATTAGAGGCAGCTGACTGAGCACATGATTCTAGAGTGTGTTTTATTATGAAACGTTGATGCTTCACTTTCCTTTTTTTACAAACAGGAGCAATCCTTCTGAGCCTGTGTGCAGGCACTCCTCTAAGGAGAGCAGGTGGGAGAGGGTGCAATGGAGCTTTATCATCCAGCTGCAGATGGATGGAAAGTAATGACGTAAGGGAAAGTAATGCAAGTCCCAGGGGGACGATGAGAAAAATGGCAGGGTTGGGGAAGTGAGGAGCAAGGTTGTGCCTACAGCGTCAGACCTCCAAGGACAGCTTCTCCTAGCTGTCAAGACCTCCTGAGGACACACTCTGGATCATTATCACTTGCAGAATGCTGCTATCACCCCTACTCCAAACTAAAAAGTAATAAAGTACTCCATTTGAACTAAAAAATAATTGTGATTACGTGCACTTGGAAATCTTCCTCCTTAACTACACTATGAAACAGCTCCAAGCACCTATACAAGTCTTGAAGTGTTGAAGAAATTTTTAAAAGAAGAAATAGCTCATTAGGGCATTTGGGACTCGTTACATCAACTTCAGATACTGAGAGAAGACTGAACAAACCACCCAGGAAGTTAAAACTCAAAGTATCTTGAAGCACTGACGGGTTGCACTGAGGCCGTTTCTGACCAAGCCTCCACAGGGACTCATTAAAGCAGATCACCGGAGGCTGCGGTTGCAGGTAGGCAAAGGCGCTGGGAGGTGGCTGTGAGGCTGTGAAAACCCTTTGGTTTGTTTTACAGAGGAGAAAGGCCGAGCCCTACCACTCCGGGCCCGGGGAAGGCAGACCCTGAGACCTCAAAATAAAGTTTCATCTCACCAGCCTTGGTAGCAGAGACATCTGCCACAGCCAAGAGAGCAAAGACCTCAGTCCTGTTGGGCCTTTCAGTCTTGCCAAAGCCCTTGGCCTCCGCTGCAGGCTGCCCTACACTGTCCCCTGCCTGCACCTCTTTTCCTTCAGGTTGTTGACATCCTTCTTGCTTTCCCACCTAGCTCTCACTGTGGCATTGCTGTACCTTCACTGATGTCTCTCTCCTCTTGCTGGCTGTTCCTTGAAGCACAAGGCCATGGGCTGATCCATACTCCATCTGGGTGACCTCTTGTACCACGAGGATGCCTCTGAGTGACACTTTCTCCTGAACCTCCAGTTTGAACCTTCCCACTATGAAGAAAAGCTTCATTATCTCTGAAACTACCCTCCAAGTAGGTACACGCTACTACTGTAGATCCCCAAGCTTCCACTTCAACAGGCCAAAGCCCAGGACCTTCAGCCTCTCTCTACACAGGCTCCAAACCCCATCCTGGCTCTGCTTCCACAGCAGAGGTGCCAGGACAGAAAGCTCTTGCTGGGCATCACCTACACATGGCGAGCTCTGGAACAGTCCTCAAATGGGCCGACAGGCAGAAATGGGGAGGCAAAAGGGGGTACCCCAAGAATGAGGGAAACTGGTGGCACCAAGGACAGGCGGCACAGAGGTAGTCATTTGTAGAATCACAGAATCCCAGACTGGTTTGTGTTGGAAGGGACCCTAAAGCTCATATCTTTATACCTTCATATCTTGCCCAGAGCAGACTGGCCCAAGGGCCACTGTAGGTACTATCTCCTTGTTCATTTGTTCAAGGGCTGGTTATTGCATAGGGCCCTTCCAACCTCCTGGAAAGGAGCGGCTGATAACAGCAAAGGTTGGTTCTTTAGTTCAGCTGCAGTGCTTGTGGCTGGTGATGGAGCAACCGCAGTGCATGTCACTGGCTTTGGAGTAACCGATGTGCCTGTCACCCTGGCTGGAATAGACACAGTTCTTATGGCTTGGGTTGCAGTAGGAGCCTCGCTGCTTGTCAATGGGGTTGGAGTAGCAGCAGTGTGTCGCTGGCACTGGAGAGGCTGCAGTGCTTGTGCCTGGGGTTGGATTAGCCACA
Source organism: Myiopsitta monachus (assembly GCA_017639245.1). Taxonomy (NCBI): domain Eukaryota; kingdom Metazoa; phylum Chordata; class Aves; order Psittaciformes; family Psittacidae; genus Myiopsitta; species Myiopsitta monachus. Next base: position 11,591 of record JAESHU010000072.1, on the reverse strand, counting down.
GTGCTTGTTGATGTGGCTGTAGTAGCCACAGTGCCTCTCCTTGGCATTTGAGTGCCTGATGTGTCTGCCACGGTACTTTGAGTACCCACAGTGCATGTGGCTTGGTTCGGAGAAACCTCACTGCTTGTCACTGATGTTGGAGTATCCACAGTGTCCCTCAGGCACTGGAATACGTGCATTGCTGTGGCTGGCCCTGTAGTAGCTGCTGCGCTTGTTGCAGTGGTTGGAATAGCTGCAGTGTTTATGCCTGTTGTTGGCATGTAGTAGCCACAGTCCCACTCACTTGGGTTGCAGTAGCCCCAGTGCTTGTGGCTGGTGATGAAGAAGCCGCAGTGCTTGTGGCTCACATTGGAGAAGCCTCACTGCTTGTAGGTGGGGTTGGAATAACTGCAGTGCATGTCACTGGAGTCGTAGCAGCCACAGCGCCTGTCCCTGGTGTTGGAGTAGTCGATGTGCCTGTTGCCATGGTTGGAGTTGTTGCGTTAAAGGGGAGAAAATAAACCCCTTGTTTTATTAGAGGGGCCGGAAACAGCTCCAATGTGCAACTACCAGTCCGGCCGTGGTCGCTATATCGAACCTTACTGATTCAGATTCACTGATAGCGCACCACACTGCCAGTCCAGTAGTGCTCATGAACCCTCACGGCCACACCGAGAGATGGGGTCGCGTTCAGTGAGAAAATTATGATCTGCTACGGAAACAGTGCAGTTTATTGTGATTGGCTACCGAAACAGTGCAGTTTATTGTGATTGGCTACCGAAACAGTGCAGTTTATTGTGATTGGCTACCAAAACAGTGTAGTTTCTTGAGGGAGCAGATACAGGTTCTTATGGATTGCTGGTGATAAACTCTGTCTGTGAAAGAATGTGCGAATAATAGTTACACGGATACAAGTGCTCAATAAAGTTAACACAGCCTGGCTATAAAATATAAAGGTGACAGTGAAAAGTAATTCCACGTAAGTTTTCCCTGCGAAGGACAGGATACAGTGTAAGTCTTACCCACAGGCTATGGGGGGGGGGAAGAAAGGTCCAACCCGTCAACCGGTCCTAGGAATCTGTTGATGTTATCTTCTTCAACTCATCCATGATGGTATCTTCCCCAGTATCTCCCCCTCTCTTGGGTCATTTTATACTATTTTTCACCTTCAAGGTGGAGCTTGAGTGACTCGAGTCATACATACCTTTATTATTATTGGTGCAAATCTCTCTCTCTCGCTTCACTTTTAAAGGTATATGTGACACCAAAAATTCAGAGCACATGCTCAGAGGGGGGTGATCTCATTTTGGAGGGGGGTCGCATTGGAGATGGCAGTGTATTTTAGCATGTAAATTCATTCTAATGACATTATAATGAAGCAAAGTTCACACAGAGGACAGCATTCTGTCAAGAGATGAGAGGCTGCTGGCTCAGGGTAGCAAGTATGCAGCTTATTGGTTTCTTGTACCACCTAGTTCCCATCTTTTGCTGATGTCAGGACAGAGTGTGGCCGCGAGATCTCCACCCCGCTCCATTCCCTGTCTGTGTGTGGAGTGCACATTCCTGGCATACCAGCTGTGGCTGCATCTCGCCCTGAGAGGCCCTGAAAGTCCGTTTTTCCCTTATGTGTGCACAATGCTTCATTTCAAATATAAGTTTAATACCTAATTATTCCACAATATAAGTTTAATACCTAATTATTGCACAATATAAGTTTAATACCTAATTATTCCACATTTCCTAATTATTCCACAGGAGTAGACACAGTTCTTATTGCTTGGGTTGGAGAAGTCTCGCTGCTTGCCAGTGCGATTGGAGTAGCAGCGGTGTGTGTCATTGGTGTTGGAGAAGCTGCAGTGCTTGTGGCTGGCACTGGAGTAGTTGCAGTGCTTCTGGTAGGGCTTGAGTAGCTGCAGTGCTTGTGGCTTGGGTTGACAGAACCACTGTATACGTTGCAGGCCTTGGAGCAGTGGCAGTGCTCCTTCCCAGAGTTGGAGTAGCAGCAGAGCTGAAAACTGGTGGTGCAGTAGCTGCAGTGCTTGTGGCTGGGGCTGGATTAACTGCAGTGCATGTTGATGGGGCTGTAAGTAGCCACAGTGCCTGTCTTTAGTGTTTGAGTGGCCGATGTGCCTGTCACAGCACTCGGAGTAGCTGCAGTGCTTCTGGCTCGGGATGGAGAAACCTCACTGCTTGTTGATGAGATTGGAGTAGCCTCAGTGCTTTTTGCCGTGGTTGGAATACCAGCAGTGGAAGTCACTGGAGTTGTGGCAGCTGTAGTGACAGCCCTTTGCATTGGAGTAGCCACGGTGCCTGTCGCCATGGTTGGAGTAGCCACAGTGCTTGTGGCAGGTATTGGAGTAGCTGCGGTGTCTTTTGCTTTGCTATCAGATCCTATCTCTGCTCCTTCGGCTTCCTGTGCCCCTCTTCACTGCATCGCATGAGAGACTGAAGTAGCCTTGCTCAGGGTAGAGTGCTACTGAGCAACAACTAAAACCATTGGCGTTACCAGCATTATCCTCAGACTAAAGCCCAAACTCAGCACTGCCCCAGCTACAGGGAGAAGAATGAACTCTCATGAGGTGCTCCTCTGACACCTAGTGCTCTCCAAAGACCCCAGAAACCAAGCCCCGCAACCCTCGCCATCACTGCTGAAGTCCCACCAAAACACCCAATCCCCCAATAAACACCCAACCTCACAAAAGTCCAAAAACCCCAAAACACCCAAAACCACCAACAAGGGTACTGGGAGCACTCTCGGCTGTGGGCTCACCACTAAATTTGGTGTAGACCGTGTCTCTGAGGAGGGTGCTGCAACCAAAGTCAATGAGCAGGTTGAGGATGGTGCTCTTGGACTGGATGTCTCTGTGAAGGATGCTGCAGTTGTGGCAGTGCCACACAGCCACCAGCAGCTGGAAGAAAATGCCCCACGCCAGATCCTCGGGCAGGACCTCCGCTTTTTGATGAAGTTAAAGAGGTCCTGCAATGGCTCTGGATGCTCCAGAACCAGCATGAAGGACTGAAACAGCTCGAACCAGTCGAGGAGCTGGATGATGGCACTGCAGCTGGAGCGCACCTTCCTCAGGATTGCTATCTGCATCAGAATGTGAGTGCTACTGGGCTGTGGGGGGACCACGACACCTTCAGCAGGGCTGATGCTGGGCCAGGGGTCCTGTGCCTCCCTGCCTGGGATACTCTGATGCCCCTCTGCCTGGCCCCACTCTTCCCAGGTGAAACCCCACACCCCGGGTATGTTCTTGTGCCCCCCTACGAGGCCCCAGTGGTACCAGCCCGTGTCCCCCGGTCACTCCAGGCCCGCTCACCTCACGCCCTCTGGTCTCCTCTGGTTTTCAACACCAGAAGGAACATTGTATCATACCACAAGTAATCAATATTGAAACAATCAATGCTAATATTCCTGCAACCAGTTCCCTCAACCAGGAGAGATTAGGTAACCATGGAGTTAACTTTTTCCATGTTTCTTCAGAACCCCAAGAGTTATTATCCTTGGCCATTTCCTGAAATATTTTAGTTTGTTTCCAAATTTCCTCCAGATCGGTTTAAATTTTGCCACTTTGATCTACATAGGAACAGAACTCTCATTGATCATGGAACAAACTCCTCCTTGTGAAGCTAATAACATGTCTAGAACCATTCGGTTTTGTACTACCACTTTAAATAGGCTAGTTATCTCCTTTTGTTTTGCTTGGATTATATCAATAGTTTCACTTTCTGTTTTCAGTTTTGGGATTATTCTTAAGACATAGCTGATGTTGTCTTGTCACTAATTGGACTATGGTGCATAGATTCCTTCCTAAAATTTGTTGTCTATGTATTTATAGAAAGAGTTGCTACCCTAATGAGTTTTATTATCTTCTTCCTGAACTAGCTTCCTGAGTGGATTATGGGGAATTACAATTCGCCCATCAGGTATCTGAACTCAACCCTCTTTGTTTTCCTGTCCTTTCAGATCTTCAATCAACTTTCTATCCTCTTTTGAATATCTAGGTTTAGATCTCTCAATTGTTAGTTTGCCATTGGGGATTAAGGACATGATTTTAGATTGTTCAGCTGCCTGTTTGGCTTCAAATTCAGCCAAATTATTTCCAGTTCCCTGATTAGAGTCACCTTGTTGATGCCCTCTACAATGCATAATAGTTACTTCCTCAGGTAGCTGAACAGCTTCCAGCAGCTGCAGCATTTCTCTAGCATGTTTCATCTGTTTCCCTTGTGTATTCAAAAGTCCTTGTTCTTTCCAGATGGCACCATGTGCATGGACCATGCCAAATGCGTATTCAGAAACAGTCAAAATATTTATCCTTTTGTCTTCAGCCAATTCCGGGGCTCTTGTGAATGCTTTTATTTCTGCCTTTTGGGTGGAAGTGTTCACGTATAACGGTTTAGCTTCTATTACCTCTGAAGTGGTGGTAACTGCACATCCTGCCTTCTGTTCACCATCTTTCATGAAACGACTACAATCAGTAAACCAAGAATCAGCATGTTCCAGAGGTTTCTCTTTCAAATCGGGTCCGCTCGAATATACAGTCTATGGTGGCCAAGCACTCATGCGTTAGTGGTTCTGTCGACTGTTCTGCCAAAAGGATGTTGGATTCACAACATTAGTGACCATGATTTCTATGTCAGCATGTTCCACAGGGGTAGCCTGGTCTTTTAAAAAACGTGGAGGAGATAACCAGTGGGCTCCTTTCTGTTCCAAAACTGCTGATACAACATGGGACACTAGCACAGGAATCTTTTGTAACAAGGTGAAGTGACAAGCCTCTTGTAAATTCACGACAACTGCCACCACAGCCCTTAGGCATCCGGGCCATTCTCTGCTCACTTCATCCAGCTGTTTCGAAAAATATGCCACTGCCCTTTTATGGGGTCCTAGTTTCTGAGCGAGGGCCCCCAAGGCTATTCCTTGTTTTTAGCCAAAAGGGTTTAGTCACATCCAGAAGTCCCAGAGCTGGAGCTCTCATGAGCTCTGCTTTGCAATTTCTAAAATCCCCCTCTGCTGAATCAGTCCGTTGCAAAGAGGGAGGATTTCCTTTTAACAGTTCCTATAGTGGTCTTATCAGAACACCGCAATCATGGATCCAAAGTCTGCACCAGCCGGTCATTCCCAGGAACATCTGGAGCTCCTTGGCAGTCGATGGTTGTGGAGTTTGGCAAGTGGCTTCTTTTCTGGCTGTTCCAAGTTCTCTCTGTCCTCCTGTTATTTCATATCGTAGGTAGGAGACTTGGGTTTGGATTAGTTGGGCCTTTTGTTTGGATACCCGATAACCATTCAGTCCCAGAAAATTCAACAATCCCACTGGCCACTGGACACATTCTTCCTTTGTTTCTGTGGCAATTAATAGGTCACCCACATATTGCAACAGTCCCCATCTGAGTGGATGGCTCCCGTGGTTCTAGTTCCCATGCTAACTGATTTCCAAAACTCTTTAGACTGTTTTTAAACCCTGAGGTAATACTGTCCAAGTTAATTGAGTTTTCCTCCCTGTGTCAGGATTTTCTCAATCGAAAGCAAATAAATTCTGGCTTTCTTTGGCCAATGGTAAGCAAAAGAAAGTGTCTTTTAAATCCAGGGTGGGAAACCACTTCTGATTCAGATGTAGTTTGGTCAATAAAGAATATGGATTAGCCACTACACGGTAGATGTCGTCTACTATTTTATTTATTGCCCTTAAGTCTTGAACTAGCCTATAGCTTTTCCTGTCTGCTTTCTTTACTGGTAAAATGGGAGTGTTATATTCCGATTTGCATTCCACTAATAAACCGTATTTTAGAAACCTATCAATTATTTCTTTAATTCTTCTAACTTTAAAGGTTATTGTCTTATTCGGACTGCGTAGGCCCCCCTTTTTATTTCAATTTTAACAGGTGAAGCATTCTTTGCCTTACCTGGCATTTCAAATGCCCAGACTCCTGGATATACCTGAAGGAGGTTTTCTTTTATTTATGATGAATTGGATTTCCTGTTTTCTTGTTGAATCAATGATACACTCAAAGCTTCAATTAATTGATCCTCTTTTACTTCTAGTTCTATTTCACCTCCTTTGAAAGTTACGGTCGCCTCTAAATGTTCTAATATACCTCTTCCTAACAATGATTTGGGTGAATTTGGCATATATAGAAATTTACGTGCCCCAATTTGTTTTCCAATCTTATATTTTAAAGGTTTTAGAAAGAATGCTTTTTTTCCTGTTGGCCAGTAGCCCCCACAACCATTACAGGCTCTTTTCCTTTTAATGTTAGATCTTGGTTTAGGACCGAGTAAGTTGCTCCAGTTTCCATGAGAAATTCCACTTCTTTTTCCATGGTCCCTAGCTTTATTTTAACCAGTGGATGTGCTAGAGTAGATTCCCCAGGTCCCTATCAATCCAATTCTAGTTCAGTAGTCAGCTGAGTTTTTTGTTTTCCTTGTGGACATTCCCATTTCCAGTGTCCAAACCCTTTACAGTTTGCGCATTGATTTGGATCAAGGGAAGTCCTTCCATAACCCCCCTCTCTACCTCTCATCACCATTCCATGACCACGACCTCTACCTCTCATTCCACTGTACCCCTCATTCACTTGTTCCAATGCTGTGACTGTGGCCGTTGTCAAAACCTTTCCTAATTTCCTTTCTTTTACTTGTTCTCTGTTTCTGTGTACTTTCCAAGCCACTTCCAATAATTTTTCTATATCTCTTATTTCAGTTCTGGGTAATCTTTGAAGCTCTCCCCTGATGTCCTCCAATGACTGCCCCACAAAGGAAAACGCAAGCTGTAATTTGCCTTGTGGTGCATTTTTGCATTGCTTCTCTGAGCTCGTCTAGAAATTCTGTCAGCGACTCTTTTGGTCCCTGTCTCCTTTCAAACAACACTGACCAATTCACTGCTTTAGGTATAGCATTTTCAAGCCCACAATTAATCCAATTTTGATATCTCTTCAGAAATGCATAATCTCTAGCATTATTATAATTCCAGTCTGGAGCAGTGAGGGGAATATGATCTTCAACCCTCCCAAGCCATTGCCCCTGCAGTAATCTGAGCATTTACTTGAGTACCAGCAGTTTTTCTAACCAATTGCTTTTCCGTCTCTGTTCATGCATCCACTATTACATCTATATCATAGAATCATAGAACAGTTAGGGTTGGAAAGGACCTTAAGATCATCCAGTTCCAACCCCCCTGCCATGGGCAGGGACACCTCCCACTAAACCATGCCACCCAAGGCTCTGTCCAACCTGGCTGTGAACACCACCAGTGATGGAGCATTCACAACTTCCCTGGGCAAGCCATTCCAGTGCCTCACCACCCTCACAGTAAAGAACTTCTTCCTCATATCCAATCTAAACTTCCCCTGTTTAAGTTTCAACCTGTTACCCCTTGTCCCATCACGACAGTCCCTCATGAAGAGTCCCTCCCCAGCATTCCTATAGGCCCCCTTCAGATACTGGAAGGCTGCTCTGAGGCCTCCACGCAGCCTTCTCTTCTCCAGGCTCAACAGCCCCAACTTGCTCATCCTATCTTCATACGGGAGGTGCTCCAGTCCCCTGATCATCCTCATGGCCTCCTCTGGACTTGTTCCAACAGTTCCATGTCCTTTTTGTGTCGAGGACACCAGAACTGCACACAATGCTCCAAGTGAGGTCTCAGGAGAGCAGAGCAGAGGGGCAGGATCACCTCCCTCAGCGTGCTGGTCACGCTCCTCTTGATGCAGCCCAGGATACAGTTGGCTTTCTGGGCTGCGAGCGCACACTGCAGCCGGCTCGTGCTCATTTTCTCATTGACCAACACCCCCAAGTCATTCCCTGCAGGGCTGCTCTGAATCTCTTCTCTGCCCCACCTGGAGCTGTGCCTGGGATTGCTCCCACCCAGGCGTAGGACCTTGCACTTGGCATGGTTAAACTTCATCAGGTTGGCATCAGCCCACCTCACAAGCATGTCAAGGTCCCTCTGGATGGCATTCCTTCCCTCCAGCGTATCAACCAAACCACACAGCTTGGTGTCACGGGCAAACTTGATGAGGGCACACTCAATCCCACTGTCCATGTCACCGACAAAGATGTTGAACAAGACTGGTCCCAACACCGATCCCTGAGGGACACCACAGCTGGATCTTGCAAGGGAACATCAAAGAGGCACTTTAGGGAGATGGACTTTATATGACAATGTTAGTGCACATTGCCATGTTGCTGACACTGGAGCACAGCTCACTCTGTGATTCGCAGCACCATCTTTCTGTCCTGTCACCTCTCTGTGGCAGTAGGTATGCAGCTTTCAGCTGAATGTCCTCAGCAGACATCTGCTCTGGCTCCCCCGATGCAGAAGCAGAAGCTGTATGTACACACTTTGAAAGCACTGTTTCTGCTGTTCTAGGCAGGAAAGCTGCGGACCATTGACATCAATGTGACAATGCTGAAGACATCCCTGATTGCTGCTAAGGCCTAGCAGCAGCTTTCTCCTCTCGCTCCTCCTCTTTACATGCATCAGATGCAGGTTCGCTGTCAGAGAGCACTGCGCCTTGCTCTGGTGAGGGAGAATAAAAGAGGCACGGGAGGAATATGGAATTAAGATAAAAAGGTAGTGCCCATTGCCATGTTGCTGACACTGGGGCACAGCTCACTGCTTGAAGGTGATTCCCAGCACCATCTTTCTGTCCTGTCACCTCCTCTGTGGCTGTAGCGATACAGTTTTCAGCTGAATGTCCTCAGCAGACATCTGCTCTTGCTCCCCCGATGCAGAAGCAGAAGCTGTATGTACACACTTTGAAAGTCCTGCTTCAGCCGTTCTAGCTTCTGCTCCTCCAGTGGGGGAGCCAGAGCAGAAAGCTGCTGCTCTGCTTTCAGATGTAAGCTCCATCCGCTTGCTCCCTTCCTGGAGGTTTCAGGGCAGAAACCTAGTGCTGGAAATCCTCTGAACAGAGGCGAGCTGTGCTCCAGTGTCAGGAACATTGCAATCTGCGATGCCCTTCGAATGTAAAGAATGTCCCAGTGCAGAAGTTCCCTTAGGGCTCCCGGTGAGCAGAAACGAAGCGGTGCTCAAGTAGCGGTTGTGCTGCTCGTAGGAGCAGCCCGGGGTTTGATGTGCTCTACGGCAGGACGTGGGAACTCCCCGGTGGAACACTTTGGGGGTTTGCTGGACGAGAGGAGGGAGAACGGCCCTTATCGATGCTGACTGCAATTGCAGAGTGGAGTCGGGAATTCGGACCAAAGCCGATTCCACACGCAGAAGTGTCCACACTTGTGCCACCCTCGCAGGTCACAAAGGCGGGACAATTCCCCTCGCCGGCTGCCGCCCAGCGGGGAACTGACGGGGCGGTGACGGATGTGGGGAAGAGGCGTTATCCCCCGCGCCCGTTCCTCCGACGATTCCCCTGTCAGGCGGCCGAAAACACCGACGGCGCCGCGGCGGCGGCGGCTTCCGATTGAGTGCGGGTGACGAAACGCCGAGGCCGCACCTTTACCAGGGGCTCCCCAGCGAGGTGGCACGGACAGCCCAGCGAGCACACCCGGGAAGGGGTGCAATGGCGGGAGAAACCCTTAGGAGCCCGGAGAGACACGAAGGCGACCGCCCCTTGGGCACCTTGTCGGGAGGATCCGGAGGGCTCAAAACGCCAGGAGCCGCCGTCGGGGCTGGGGCCGCCTGCTCCGCCGCCTGAGCAGCGACCGATGAAGCACTTGGGTGCCTGCGGAATGGCCAAGCCAGCATTCCTTTTCCCCTTCTCTGTCGCACACAGCGCAGAGGACTCCTGCCTACGCCAGCTGCCGCCTCGGCAGCCGCTCCAGTGGCACGGGTCAGCTGCAGATCCTTTACATCAGTGCGGAGCTGCAATAATTCCCTTTCAAGCTGACGGTCCCCGTCAGGAGAAGCTATCTGTTGGTTTAGAACTTTGCGCTGAGCAAAGCGCTGAAGCGAGGAGCAGAGCGAATTCCCGTCGAGAATTCAGCGGCGTTTGGTTTCGTGGCGTGAGAGCGCTGGAGGCGGTGGCGGCTCCGCGCGTCCTGCCGTGGTTTGTGCCGTTGGCAGCGGCAGCAGCAGCAGCAGCAGGGTCTGACCTCCCCGGTTTCGCGGGGCAGAGGGATGGAGCTGCCGGGGATTGAGCAGTGTGACGCTGGAGCCTGTGTCAGAAACGGGATCGAGGCGAGGTCGGGGCTGGGGGAGGAGGACGCTGGAAGGCGCCGAAGGGACGGCAGCGCTCAGGGGCCGTCGGGACCTGTGGCCGTCGAAGGCAGCGGCGGAGCTGAGGGAAGCGGGGAGCCGCCGAGGCAGCGGCCGGGCCTGGCGCCGGCGGGCTGTGGCGGCGCTGCGGGGGCGGCTGTGGCTGTGGCTGTGGCTGTGGCTGTGGCTGTGGCTGTGGCGAGGGGCTCGCGAGGCCGCCCCGGTCCCGCCCCGCCCCGGCCCGGCCCGGCCCGGCGGGCAGCGGAGGCTGCAGCCGGTCCCGTGCCGGGCGGCGCGCGGGCCGCTGCCGCTCCCCCAGCGCGGGCCGTTGGGGCCGGCCCTCGTGCGGCGGCCGGTGCAGGGCGAGCGGCCCGGGCGTCCGTTGGCGGGGAGAGCCATGGAGGGACAGCGGCTGCCCGGCGCTGTCAACCCCGGCCACTTCCCGGCCAAGCTGTGGCAGTTGGTGAACAGCCCCCGCTTTGGCTCCGTGCGCTGGGATGCCAGCGGCGAGGGGCTGCTCGTCGACCAGCGGCTCTTCGAGCGGGAGCTGCTGGGCGCGGCGCCGGCCGGCGAGGGGGCGGTGCTGGCCAACGCCTTCTTCAAGACCAGGAACTTCGCCAGCTTCATCCGGCAGCTCAACCTGTACGGCTTCCGGAAGCTGGGGCCGGGGCCCCTGCAGGGCCTGGCGGGGGGGGGCGATGGCGGCAGCTCGGCCGGGCCCCTGCTTCCACTTCCACAGCCCCCACTTCCGCCGCGACCGCCCCGACCTCCTCGTCCACCTGAAGCGCCTGACGAGCGCCAACAAGGCGAAGCTGGCGGCCGGCCTGCCGGTGCCCAGCCGCCCGGCCCAGCGCTCCCAGCGCCTGCTCGGCACGGCGCTGCACGGGGACCCGCCGCTGCCGCCCTCGACGCTCGGCGAGGCTGCCAGGCCCGGTGAGCTGGGGTGGGCCCCGGCGTGGTGGTGAGAAGCGCTGGGGGCGGTGGCGTTTGTAAATGGGCAGCCCGGAGGTGAGGGGAGCCTGAAGAACGTTCCTCCTCCCTGGGCGTCAGTAGGGATGCTGCATCAGCTGTCGTTCAGTGGGCGTGAAGCGATGGCCCATGTGCAGTGACAACCAGAGCATCCCATCAGCTCTGTGCAAAGGAGAAAAGACGTGGCACCCAGGCCTCTGACAGGTGTCCCCATGAGCTAATGGGTTATGATTATAACCCAGACCCTAAGGGTAACCCCTAGCCCTACAGGAACCCTAAACCTAAACCATAACACTAACCCTAATCTTGACCCTAACACTAAATCTAACCCTAATCCCAACCCTTATTCTAATCCCTAACCCTAACCCTGATGTCCCCTGATCCTAGCCCTACTGTGATAGAATAGACCATGATTCGTCTTAAAAAAGGAAATAGAGAAGTGATAGTTTGTTACAAAATATGGTGTGAAAAGTCATGAAATGAGAAACCGTTTAA
>JAESHU010000046.1:51648-80500 GCA_017639245.1 Myiopsitta monachus | reverse complement strand
AGAGCAGCCCGTGAGGGACCTCCCCGAGCCGGCTGTGCAGAGGCTGGTCCCCCGTGGTGACTCCTGGAGCACCCCTGGGTACCCGGTGGCCATGGTCACGATGCTGCCGCCGTCACAAAGCGGTGGTGGTCGCTGTGGAGATGCCCACTGTGACGGGGCCCCACAGTGAGTGTGGGCTATTTAAGGAGCAGAGCCCTGCAGGAACTGGTGCAGAGGAGACCCTTCCACGGGGAGGCTGCATCTGGCCTGGCTGCCGTGCACATCCAGGTACGTGTTCTTTGACTTTGCAATCCTGGTTTAATGTTGGCTTGAAAGGCATTGTGTGTGCGTGCTGCAAAGGGAGGAGAATCTGTCAGGAGATGTGCTGGTGCCATCCCAGCTGTGGGAGCAGAGGATGGGTGAGGAGGAGGCACTGGGTTTGTTCATGTGCTTGGAGCTGAGCTCTGCCTGCAGAGGTGCTGGGCGCGAAGCAGGCGCCTTCTGTGTGCGGGAGCTGCTGGTGTCAGAGGTGCTGAGAAGGTGTCAGGGAGGAGAACTTCTGCCTCCCAGTCAGAGCCTGCGGGAGTTCAAGGGGGTCACCCCAGTTCCCAGGAACCTCCTTTTATTTTCATCCCCCGCCTGGGCAGAGGGTTGAGCTCAGCATCAGCATCCTCACAGGTATGATTTAGGGGAGCCCCCAGCTGCATTCCCAAAAGCTTCAGGGTCTCCCTATATCTCCTGATCCCCCTCCCCAGTTATCTGTGGGGTTGTCTCTGGTGGCTGTAGCCCCTGTTTGAAGGCTCTGGTGGTCCCTCAAATTACTCTGCCCCGTGCAGAGCTTGGGGACATTCCCAGCAGCATGGTAAGTGAGACTGAGGATAGCATTCTCTGATAGATAGAAATATTTTATGGCAGACTGAGAGCAGCATTCTAAGACAGACTGAGAGCAGCATTCTAAGACAGACTGAGAGCAGCATTCCAGGACCGACTGAGAGCAGCATTCTAAGACAGACAGAACAGAATTCTAAGCCTGGGAGCAGCATTCTAAGGTACACTGACAGCGTTCTAAGACTGAGAGCACCATGGTAAGTGGGACTGAGAGTCGCATTGGAAGACAGACTGAGAGCAGCGTTCTAAGACAGACATAGTCATAACTCAAAGACTGGGAGCAGCATTCTAAGATAGACTGCGAGCAGCATGATAAGTGAGACTGAGAATAGCATTCTGGGATAGATAGAAGAATTTTATGGCAGACTGAGAGCAGCATTCTGAGACAGAGTGCAGCATCCTAAGACAGACAGAGAGCAGCATTCGAAGACAGACTGGGAGCAGCTTTCATAGACAGACTGAAAGAAGCATTTGAAGACAGTCTGTCAGCAGCATTCTAAGACTGAGAGCAGGATTCTAAGGGGGACTGAGAGCAGCATTGTAAGAGAGACTGAGAGCAGCAATCTAAGGCTGAGAGCAGTATTCGAAGACTGGGAGCTGCATTCTAAGACAGACTGAGGGAAGCATGATGAGCCTGAGTATAGCATTCTAAAACAGATATAAAACATAATTCTATGACTGGGAGAAGCATTCTAAGATAGAGTGAGAGCTGCATTCTAAGACAGACTGAGAGAAGCATTTGAACAGTCTGAGATGGGCATTCTGTGACAGACTGAGAGCTTCATAGTGACACAGACTGAGATCAGAATTCTAAGAGAGACTGTGAGCTACATTGTGACATAGACTGAGCTGTATTCTAAGGCAGACAGAGAGCAGCATGATAAGTGAGATTGAGAATAGCGTCCTAAGATAGAGAATTTTAAGGCAGACTGCGGGCATCATTCTAACACAGACTTAGAGGAGCTTTCTAAAAGAGACTGAGAGGTACATTATGACATAGACTGAGAGCCGCATTCTTAACGCAGCCTGAGAGCAGCATTTTGAGGAAGACAGAGAGCAGCATTCTAAGGCAGACTGCGAACAGCTTTCTTAAACAGACTGAGAGAAGCATACGAGGACAGTCTCAGAGCAGCATTCTAAGAGAGACAGAGATTAGCATTCCAGGACAGACTGAGAGCAGCATTCAAAGACAGACATAGACCAGAATTCTAAGACTGGGAGCAGCATTCTAAGTCAGACTGAGAACAGCATGGTGAGTGAGACTGAGAGTAGCATTCTAAGATACGTAGAAGAATTTTATGGCAGACTGAGAGCAGCATTCTAAGACAGACAGAGAGCAGCATAGCAAGTGAGACTGAGAATAGTTTTCTAAAATAGACAGAAGAATTATATGGCAGACTAAGAGCAGCATTCTAGGAGAGACTTAGAGCAGCATTCTAGGACAGACAGAGAGCAGCATTGTAGGACAGACTGAGAGCAGCATTGTAGGACAGACTGAGAGCAGCATTGTAGGACAGACTGAGAGCTTCATTGTGACACAGACTGAGATCAGAATTCTAAGAGAGACTGAGAGCTGCATTGTGACATAGACTGACAGCAGTATTCTAAGGTAGACTGAGAGCAGCATGGTAAGTTGAGATTGAGAACAGCGTTCTAAGATTGATAGAGAATTTTTAGGCAGACTGAGAGTATCAGTCTAACACAGAGTGAGAGAAGTATTCTAAGACCGTCTGTGAGCAGCATTCTAGGACAGACTGAGAGCAGCATTCTAGGACAGACAGAGTGCAGCATTCTAGGACAGACAGAGAGCAGCATTCCAAGACAGAGAGCTTCATTGTGACACAGACTGAGATGAGATTTCTAAGAGAGACTGAGTGCTGCATTGTGACATAGACTGAGAGCAGTATTCTAAGGTAGACTGAGAGAAGCATGGTAAGTTGAGAATGAGAACAGCCTTCTAAAATTGATAGTGATTTTTGGGCAGACTGAGAGTATCATTCTAACACAGAGTGAGAGCAGTATTCTAAGACCATCTGTGAGCAGCATTCTAGGACAAACTGAGAGCAGCTTTTTAGACAGACTGAGGGAATCATTTGAAGGCAGTCCAAGAGCAGTATTCTAATAGAGACTGAGGGCAGTATTCTAGGACAGATTTAGAGCAGCATTGGAGGACAGACAGAGAGCAGCATTCTGAGACAGACTGAGAGCAGCGTTCAAAGATAGACTGAGAGCTGCATTGTGACATAGACTGAGATGAGAATTCTAAGAGAGACTGAGAGCTGCATTGTGACAGACTGAGATCAGAATTCTAAGACACACTGAGAGCAGCATGGTAAGTGAGATTGAGAAGAGCGTTCTAAGATTGATAGAGAATTTTTAAGCAGACTGAGAGTGTCATTCTAACACAGAGTGAGAGCGGCATTCTAAGGCAGATTGAGAGCTGCATTATGACATAGACTGACAGCAGAATTCTAAGACAGAATGAGAACTGCATTGTGACATACACTGAGAGCAGAATTCTTAGATAGACTGAGAGCAGCATGGTATGTGAGATTGAGAACAGCGTTCTAAGATTGATAGAGAATTTTTAGGCAGAGTGAGAGTATCATTCTAACACAGAGTGAGAGCAGTATTCTAAGACGGTCTGTGAGCAGCTTTCTGGTACAGACTGAGAGCAGCATTCTAGTACAGACAGAGTGCAGCATTCTAGGACAGACTGAGAGCAGCATTCTAAGACAGACTTAGAGCAGCATTGGCGGACAGACAGAGAGCAGCGTTCCAAGACAGCCTGAGAGCTTCATTGTGACACAGACTGAGATCAGAATTCTAAGAGAGACTGAGAACGGCATTGTGACATAGACTGAGAGCAGTAGTCTAAGGTAGACTGAGAGCAGCATGGTAAGTTGAGATTGAGAACAGCGTTCTAAGATTGATAGTGAATTTTTAGGGAGACTGAGAGTATCATTCTAAGGCAAACTGAGAGCAGCCTTCTAAGGCAGACTGAGAGCAGCATTCTAAGACAGACTTAGAGCAGCATTGGCGGGCAGACAGAGAGCTGCGTTCCACGACAGACTGAGAGCTTCATTGTGACACAGACTGAGATCAGATTTCTAAGAGAGACTGAGAGCTGCATTGTGACATAGGCTGAGCAGTATTCTAAGGCAGACTTAGAGCAGCATTCTAGGACGGACTGCGAGCAGCATTCCAGGGCAGACTGCGAGCAGCATTCCAGGGCAGACTGTGAGCAGCATTCCAGGACAGACTGAGAGCAGCATTCCAGGACAGACTGAGAGCAGCATTCCAGGACCGACTGAGAGCAGTATTCCAGGACAGACTGAGAGCAGCATTCTAGGACAGACATAGTCATAACTCAAAGACTGGGAGCAGCATTCTAAGATAGACTGCGAGCAGCATGATAAGTGAGACTGAGAATAGCATTCTAGGATAGATAGAAGAATTTTATGGCAGACTGAGAGCAGCATTCTAAGACAGACAGCAGCATAGCAAGTGAGACTGAGAATAGTTTTCTAAGATAGACAGAAGAATTATATGGCAGACTAAGAGCAGCATTCTAGGACAGACTTAGAGCAGCATTCTAGGACATACTGAGAGAAGCATTCTAGGACAGACTGAGAGCAGCATTCCAAGACAGACTGAGAGCTTCATTGTGACACAGACTGAGATCAGAATTCTAAGAGAGACTGAGAGCTGCATTGTGACATAGACTGACAGCAGAATTCTAAGACAGAATGAGAACTGCACTGTGACATAGACTGAGAGCAGTATTCTAAGGTAGACTCTGAGCAGCATGGTAAGTTGAGACTGAGAACAGCGTTCCAAGATTGATAGAGAATTTTTAGGCAGACTGAGAGTATCAGTCTAACACAGAGTGGGAGAAGTATTCTAAGACAGATTGAGAGCTGCATTATGACATAGACTGACAGCAGAATTCTAAGATAGAATGAGAACTGCATTGTGACATACACTGAGAGCAGAATTCTTAGATAGACTGAGAGCAGCATGGTAAGTGAGATTGAGAACAGCGTTCTAAGATTGATAGAGAATTTTTATTCAGAGTGAGAGTATCATTCTAACACAGAGTGAGAGCAGTATTCTAAGACGGTCTGTGAGCAGCTTTCTGGTACAGACTGAGAGCAGCATTCTAGTACAGACAGAGTGCAGCATTCTAGGACAGACTTAGAGCAGCATTGGCGGACAGACTTAGAGCAGCATTGGCGGACAGACAGAGAGCAGCGTTCCAAGACAGCCTGAGAGCTTCATTGTGACATAGACTGAGATCAGAATTCTAAGAGAGACTGAGAACGGCATTGTGACATAGACTGAGAGCAGTAGTCTAAGGTAGACTGAGAGCAGCATGGTAAGTTGAGATTGAGAACAGCGTTCTAAGATTGATCGAGAATTTTTAAGCAGACTGTGAGTGTCATTCTAACAAAGAGTGAGAGCAGCATTCTAAGACGGTCTGTGAGCAGCGTTTTGGTACAGACAGAGTGCAGCATTGTAGGACAGACTGAGAGCAGCATTCCAGGACAGACTGAGAGCAGCATTGTAGGAGAGACAGAGAGCAGCATTCTAGGACAGACAGAGAGCAGCATTCTGAGACAGATCTAGAGTAGCATTGCGAGAGAGACAGAGAGCAGCATTCTAATACTGACAGAGAGTAGCGTTCCATGACAGACTGAGAGCTGCATTGTGACACAGACTGCGGTCAGAATTCTAAGACACACTGAGAGCAGCATGGTAAGTGAGATTGAGAAGAGCGTTCTAAGATTGATAGAGAATTTTTAAGCAGACTGAGAGTTTCATTCTAAGACAGAGTTAGAGCAGCATTCTAAGACAGATTGAGAGCTGCATTATGACATAGACTGACAGCAGAATTCTAAGAACGAATGAGAACTGCATTGTGACATACACTGAGAGCAGAATTCTTAGACACACTGAGAGCAGCATGGTAAGTGAGATTGAGAACAGCATTCTAAGATTGATAGAGAATTTTTAGGCAGACTGAGAGTATCATTCTAACACAGAGTGAGAGCAGCATTCGAAAGCAGACTGAGAGTATCATTCTAACACAGACTGAGATCAGAATTCTTAGAGAGACTTAGAGCAGCATTGTAGGGCAGACAGAGAGCAGTGTTCTAAGGCAGACTGAGAGCTTCATTGTGACACAGACTGAGATCAGAATTCTAAGAGTGACAGAGAGCTGCATTGTGACATAGACTGAGCAGTATTATAAGGCACCCCAAAACAACATGGTACCTAAACTCACCTAGCCCCAGGCATCTCCGTCCCTTCAAATACGCAGAGCACCCTTAAACCACCCCAAAATCCACCTCTGAGCCCACGTCTTGCTATGGGGAACAGCCCCATCTCCTCTGCAGCTTCTGATAGTGTGTGACAGCGGCACCCCAAGCACCCCATGCTTATGGGGCTGATCTGCTCCCCCAGCACCATGCATGCAGGCCAGCTGGAGACAGCTCCTCCACCCAAGCCCATCGCTGCCCACCCATCAGATGAAGCCTGCAAGCGATCGCTGCAGGTACGTGCTGAGGCAAAAGAGGCAGCACCAGAGGTCAGACCCCAAGAGCTGAGCCTAATCCTGCTGGGTCCCCATCCCTGCCTGCTGGGGCTGCAGAGGAGCAGCCTGGGATGCCCTGGGTCAGCTCCGCAGCCAAAGGATGATGCTGCCCTGCGCTGCAGCCACCTTTCCTCCCGAGCTGCCCAGGTCCTCAGGAGGCTGGAGCCATTCCAAGCACAGAGGAGCAGCTTCAAGCACGGCGCTGAGAACAGCCGGAGGAGGATGGAGCAGCAGAGGCAGCTCCCCCATTAACGCTGCCCTTCCAGGGATGGGGCTGCCCATGGCAAAGGGGCGGGAGGCTCCTGAGCTGCCAAGCTCCACCTGCAAATGCACAATGAAGAGCTCTGGGGCTGCTTGCAGTGATGGAGCCATCAAAGCAGAGCAAATGCAGGCAGATGCTCAAGCTCTCCTGCTCACATTCCCACCTCAGGGCACCCGAGCTCCCAAAGCCGCCTTGCTGTGACGTCACCCACCGCTTATGACGTCACAAAGCACCGGCGCTTACGTAACACAGCCGGCTATAAAAGCGGGGCATCTCAAGTCTCATCGCATCTCATCTCAAGTCTCATCGCATCGCATCTCAAGTCTCATCGCATCGCATCTCAAGTCTCATCGCATCGCATCTCAAGTCTCATCGCATCGCATCTCAAGTCTCATCGCATCGCATCTCAAGTCTCATCGCATCGCATCTCAAGTCTCATAGCATCGCATCTCAAGTCTCATCGCATCGCATCGCAAGTCTCATCGCATCGCAAGTCTCATCGCATCTCATGTCATCGCATCTCTCTCATCGCATCGCATCTCAAGTCTCATCTCATCGCATGTTATCTCATCATATTACCTCGCATCGAAACTCATTGCATCCCATCGCATCGCATCTCATCTCAAGCCTCTTTGCATCTCATCTCAACTCTCATCGCATCTCATCTCAACTCTCATCGCATCTCATCTCAACTCTCATCTCATCGCATCACATCTAATCGCATCGCATCACATCGCATTGCGTATCATCAAATCTCGTCTCATCCCATCGCATCTCGTCTCATCTGACAACATCAAATTACATTCTACAGCATGCCATCCCATCCCATCCCATCCCATTGCACCACATCCCATAATCTTCATTAATTTTTATTTAATTTCATTTCTTTTCATCCTCCTTCTCATTTTCCCTCCCCTCCCCTCCCTTCTCTTGTCCTCTCTGCTCTCCTCTCCTCCTCTCTGCTCTCCTCTCCTCCTCTCTGCTCTCCTCCTCTCTCCTCTCCTCTTGTCCTCCCCTCATATACTCTAGAATATGGTATCGTCTCATTTAGCATATTGTAGCATATCGTAGCACATCACGCTGTATCAATGCATGTCATCACATATCTTGTATCATATCATATAATGTATTAAGTTTTATCATGTTATCTCATATTACATCATGTCGTGTCGTCATATATCATATCATATTACTTCATTTCCATTTCATATCATTTAATTTCATTTCATCCTCCTCATTTTCTCTCCTCTCAAAAAATATCATATTATATCACATCATATCGTATAGCATATTACAGCATCTCATAGCATATCATAACTTATCAAAGGATATCATTGCATATCTTCTCTATCATAGCATGTCATACATACCATACTATGTCGTGTCGTACCGTACCATACCATATCATAGAATTTGATTATGTTTAATTTTGTTTCATTTTTATTTCATTTAGTTACCATTTCATGTCCATTTGAAGTCATTTCATTTCACCCTCCTCATCTCATAGCGTCTCTCTTATCATATCATATAACATAGTATGTTTTCTCACGCTACATCATGTTACGTCATGTTGTAACATCATATCATGTCATATAATTTCATTTCTTTTCTTTTCCATTTCCTTGCATTTAATTTAATATCTCCTCCTCGTCATTTTCTCTCCTCCCCTCCTCTCCAAAAAATATCATATCATGTAATACCACGTCATGCCATTTTATTTCATTTCATTTTCATTTCATTTCTCTTTCATGCCATGTCATTTTACATTCGAGCATAATTTACTTCTTTAATTTCATTTCATTTCATTGCATTTCATTTTTATTCCTTTTCTTGTTACATCAGATCACGTTATGTTACAGCATCAAATCAGTTCAGTTCATTTCACCCTTCTCATTTCATCTCGTCTCAACTCCTCTAAACTCATCTCATCCCAACTCCTCTAAACTCATCTCATCCCATCTCATCCCATCTCATCCCATCTCATTCCTCTCCTCTCTTTTCCACCTCTCTGGAAATGTATAATTTCATATTATACTATATCATATTGCAACATATCACAACATATCATTTCATATCATTTCCATTTCATCTCCATTTCATGTCATTTCATTTTAACTCAGTTCACTCTCGTCTCATCTCATCTCCTCTCTTCTCCTCTCCATCATACGCTCGAGAATATGTTAACATCATATAGCATAAGACAGCATATCATACCATATCAAAGCATATCATAGAACATCATATAACATATTATGTTTTATCCTGTTACATCATGTTATATTGTTATACCATCCGATCTCTCCTCTTCTCCCTTATTTATCTCTTATCTCTTAACTCTCAACTCTTATCATGCCATTGAAGTCCATCGCATCTCATCGCATCCCATTTCAAAGCATCTCAATACATCCCATTGCATTGCATCTCATCTCATCATTGCATCCCATCCCATTCTGCCCCGTCCCATCCCATCCCATCCCAACCCATCCCATCCCATCCCACACCATCCCCTTGTGAGTGACTGAACTGAAACGAGCCTGGACTGCCCATGCTTTGACTGATTGCTGTGAGTAACTGCACTGGGACTCTTGACTATTAAATTGGACTTGATTAAAGAAGTTGTTTCTAATTGATTGACTTGTGTTTGGACCCTTTGAGGGTTTCAGTGGTTCAGTGCTGCTCTGCACAACGGGGTTTCAGCATTACAAATGGGACACTAGTAGGAGATGAGGCTTATGGGATGTACGTGTATCCCAAGAGGTTCAAAGGGGGAATTGTAAGCTGTAAATCAAACCCACGCTTATTTGCAAGCTGTGCATTGGGAGCTCTCTGTTGAGAGCACAATGGGGCTGGTTCTTCAAGGAAATGAAGGAATCAGAACCAACTGCAGAAGAATCCCCCTCCAGCACCCTTGGAACCCCCTGCAGACACTGGAAGCTGCTCGCAGCTCTCTTCTCCAGCCCCAATGTTCTCAGACGGGCTCTCAGCAGCTTCCTTCAAGGGCCTTCCATCACCTGCAGGAGCTCTGCTGATGCAGCAGCCTCCATGGCCACCACACACCCGTGGGACCTGATGCCCACCCTACAGCTCTGCCACCCCCCTCCTGGCCCCACAGCTTCTGTGTCCTCAGATGGGGGTCCTGGTTCACCTCAGTCCCAGGCGTCTCCATCACTCCCAACATTCCTCCTCCCCCAATAGCCCTGGTAAGCCCAAAGCATCCCATAACTCATCTGATGTGCAGAAACCCACCCAGCCCCAGGCATCTCCATCCCTTCCGATCCCCAAGATACCCCTAAACCACCGCAAAATCCACCTTGCAACCAAAACCCACCCAGCTCCAGGCATCTCCATTCCTCCCAACACTGCTGCTACCCATAATGACTGCAAACACCATCTTTATTGAGCCCTAGGTGGAAGGATCCACATATCCCTTCCAATCCCCATGGTATAACGAGACCAGCCCAAAACTACATGGTACCCCAAAGACCAATCAACCACAGGCATCTCCATCCCTTCCAATCCCTGTTGTATCCCTAAACCACCCCAAAACTACATGGTCCCCCAAAATCCAACCAACCCCAGGCTTCTCCAACCCTTCTTGTCCCCATGGTACCCATAAACCACCCCAAAATCCACCTCATGGTACCCCAAACCCATCCATCCCCAGGCATCTTCATCCCTCCCAACACTGCTGCTGCCCCCAAATGACCCCCAACTCTATCTGCATTGAGCCCCAGGTAGGAGGATCTCCACACACAGCATGTTGGGCTGCAGGGATGCTGCTTTGGGTGACAGCCCCAGCTCACGGCCAAAGGAAGATGGTGCCTGTGGAGGTGGTGAGGTGCTGGCACAGGGTGGATGCTCCCTCCACGGCCAAGTTGGACACAGCCTAGGTGACACAAGGTCATAGAGCCGTAGGATGGCTTGGGTTGGAAATCCCAAATGATGAGCTCTGCGTCCTTTCCAACCCAACCCATTCTATGATTCCATGACTATGACCAGAACCACTTTCCTTGGATGCTGGTGGGGGGCAGAGCTTCCTCTGCTCCCCAAAGCTCTCCTCGTCCTCCATTAGATGCCACCTGGTTACCCGTGTACGCACATTGGCAGGACAACATGGAGCGCATCGAGGCCTTTGTCAACACCCCAACCATGGTGAGCATGGCTACTGCGATGTTGATGGATGCTGTTGGGTGCTGCCTTCACCCCTACCGCTCCGGTACCCTTGTCCCCTCTCATACTCCCTGTTTGTGCCTCCATCCCCACTGGTTTCCAGACTGAGTATGAAAAGGTCAGACTCCTTGTGAGCGTTTGCTGCCTGTTGAGCACCACCAGGATCCGCAACTTGCAACAGGGGATGGATGACTTCTGCCATAAGAACCACCTGGCAGAGACCATCAAGGTGAAGGGGCCCCCATGGGGATGCTATGGGGCAAAGGCCTCCAGCACTCCCAGTGAGGGCATCATTGCTGGACTCTGCAGGCGGTGGCAGCCACTGCCCACAGAGCTCGGGGCAGGGGTCCCAGCAGGGGCTTTGCTGCCCACATCAGGAGGCTGAGACTCCCCCAGCCCCCTCCCCGGGATGGGGTCTTTGCTGCCTCCTCATTGCCCTAGGCTGGGCCTGGGCTGCTGGGACCCACGGGACTGGTGACGGAAATTCCCTTCCCCTGAACTGCTACATAAAGCGGTCTTTAGAGGAGGAACTTCTCTGTTATAGAGATGAGTATATGTGTGTATATATATATATGTGTATATGTTTGTGTATATGCATATGTATGTATATTTGTATATATATATATTTATATATATGCATATATATACACATATATGTATATACATGTATATATGTATATTCATGTGTATATATGTGTATATATATTAGATCTATTTAGATGTATTTATACGTGCATCTTTGTATATTTATTTCTATATATACTTTTATATCTCTTTATATTTATATCTCTATAATTACAATTGTATTTCTATGATATTTCTATGACATTTCGACGACATTTCGAGTAACCCTATATCGATTCAGCTCTATGGCTACATTCCTATTCCCATGTATTTACACGTACACTGCAGCCACAGGAGCAGCGAGCAGGTTGGGTTGGAAAGGACCCAAAGCCCCTGCAGCCCCACAGGCAGGGGCAGTGCTGAGGCACTGATTTTCCCCGCCACCTCCAGCCCCTGGCAACTGGGCCGTGCCTTGGTCCTTGCAGCCGGGGCATCACCCACAGCCAAGGGAGCAAGCCCTCACCCCCTGCATCCCTTGCCGTGCCACTTCCTCCATCCCTGCCCCACAGAGCCCGGGCTGCTCCTGCTGCATTGCAGTGAAGCTCAGCGGGAGCTGCAATGGAAGCCATGCGGGTCCAGCCCCGGCTGCAGCTGCGGGGCTCATCAGCGGCTTCTCCCCTGTCCAGCTTCTGCTGAGCTTCAGCCCCTCCTTCAGCACCACCGTGAGGGAGAGGGCCCTGGGCAGGATCAAGTCCCTGTGCCGGCTGCTGAGGTACCACCGCAGGCTGAGGGTAAGGACCGGGCAGGAGCGGGCGGAGCAGCCCCGCTCCGCGCACCGGGGCTGGCGGCAGCGTCCCCTGCAGGGGGAGACAGGGACCTGCAGAGCATCCTGACCTCTGCCTGCTCTTGCCCTCTGCCTGCTCCTGCCCTCTGCCTGCTTCTGCTCTCTGCCTGCTCCTGCCCTCTGCCTGATCCTGCCCTCTGCCTGATCCTGCCCTCTGATTACTCCTGCTCCTACTCCTGCCCTCTGCCTGCTCCTGCACTCTACCTGCTCCTGCTTCTGCCCTCTGCCTGCTTCTGCTCCCGCTCCAGCTCCTGCTCCTTTCTTCTTTCGTCCTCTTTCAGGTTCTTCTGGTCCTTCTTTTTTGGCCTTCTCCTTCTCTTCTCTTCTTTCTTCATTCATCTTCTTACTTCTTTTGTTGTCCTTCAGGTTCTTCTTCTGCTCCCTCTTCTCCTCCGTCTCACTTTTCTCCTACTCCTTTTACTTCTCCTTTCCCTTCTCCTCCTCCTTTTACATCTCTTTTCCTTTCTCCTCTTCCTCCTCCTTTTCCTCCTCCTTTTCCTTCTCCTTTTCCATCTCTCCTCCTCCTCCTTCTTCCTTCTTTCTTTCCTCTTCACTCTCAAGGTTCTTCTCCAGGTTCCTCATCTCATTCTTGTTCCTGTTCTTGTTCTTTCTTCCTCCCCAGAACCCGCACCTGAGCGGCAGGAGCCGCTGCAGCACCATGTCCCCAGGAGAGCTCCTGGTCCCACTCCTGCGCCACCTCCTCCTGTTCCACTATACAAATTACTGGACGAGCTCCCTGGTCAGGGATGCTCTTTGCAGCCTCCATCAGTACCTCTTGCAGGAGGAAGATAATGGAGGCCATGACGGGCTCCCCCCAACCCCCTCCCACTGATTCCCTCCTCGCCTCCTCCCTTCAGCATCCCTTTCAGCTCCCATTGACTTTCGTGTCCCATTGGCTCTCCTGCATGCTATTGACTCTCCTGTATCACACTGATGCTCCTGTGTCCCATTGGCTCCCCTGTGTGGAGGAATGGCTCAATGAGTAAGGGCATGTTAGCATGACTGAGCTGCTCATGTCAGACGAGTAAGCAAGAGCTCGAGTTGTATAGGCCTCTGACTAGGCCGCTTAAAGCTGCTGACACAGCTGCTGATGAAGTAAGGCTAGAGCAACCTTGGGCATACATACAATGTTACACTATAATACAATGTGGTAGTCAGTAAGACAGGATCTTGAGTAGGACAGACACTGCAGGAAATGTTAAAACTATCTACTCTTGTGACTATAGTGGGTGAATCGCTTATTGTTGTAATAATCAATGACTAAACTTTTGCTGGCACTTGGCTAAAAGATGTATCCAATTAGGTATTTGCTGAATGCCTTAGTGTTTCTGAAACCGCTAGCTAATCTACAACCTATAATGAGCTCGCTTTTGTACTATGCATGAGGCTAATTAAAATGAGTATAATAGTTGGTGTGGTACTAATAAAGTTTGAGGTTTGTCTATCATTCGTATCGAATGCTTCATTCCTCCCGCCGATGGGAACAAACTGATAACTCTATGAGTACGAGTTTGATTCCTGCTCCCGCAACAAGTGGCGCCCGAACAGGGACAGCGCTGACATCAGATTGCTTAGGTGTACAGCGGAGCCCGATATCTCCGTTTCGGAGGTAAGGCTGACTGCGTCGCGAGTGAGGAATTTTTGGCTGGCCAGCGGGTTTCAATACCGAAGTTTCAATACTGGGTTTCAATACCGAAGTTTCAATACTGGGTTTCAGTACTGAAGTTTCAATACTGGGTTTCAATACCGAAGTTTCAATACTGGGTTTCAATACCGAAGTGCCAGCAGGTTTCAATACCAAAACTAAAATGGAAGCGGAATACGCTGCTGCAGAACGGCTGCTTTTAGCTATTCTCTCTAAGAGAGGTGAAGCCGTATCTGAGAAGCTGTTTCAAAAGCTGATACATTGGGCTCAGGGAACCGGATATTTTAAACAGCCACCACTGCTTTTCCAGTTTGGGGAATGGCGAACAGTTCGGGTCCTTCAGCAGCCGGGACGGCGAATAAGCACCTTAAACACGGAGTGCCGCGCTCTAGGTGACCTCAGAGGAGAGCCTAGCCGATACGTGCTGCCGAGACCTTGTAAGGGCTGCAACAGCGTGCCGACAGGAAACATGGAAAGGTAAGCAGCATATGATTTATTTACTTGCTTCTTAAAGAAGCGTCAGATTAAGGGTATAGATTTGCAAAAAGAACTCCCAGAGTTAATAGCTTATGGTTTTGGGCAAGGTTTTTTTCAGAATCCCCATACAATTCATGAATTAAGTGAATGGTGTAAATTTGGTGATAGAATATGGGAAGCAATATTAGATGACGATAAAACAGCTAAAAAATTGGGAAAGTTGTGGAGAGCTGTTCATAACGAGCTGTTGCAGCATCAGGCAGAGGCAAAAGCCGCACAACAGGCAAGTGCTGCACATGATAAAAATAAATCTTATGGAATGGATATTGATGTTCCCTTACCGCCTGTTATTTCTACGATAACATTACCACCGCCTGCAGCTCCAGCTGAGGCTTCTTGCTTAACCCCTTCGGAGCCCCCTGTAGCTCCTGTGCCATCAGCCCCGTGTCCAGAGCCTCCGAGAGCGCCCATTAGCAATGAGCCGATCCCTGGGGCAGAAAATGTCCTAGCGGAGGCTATTGCCAGGGAGCGGAGAGAGGTATGGGCAACAGTGGCAAAAGAGCTTATTGGTACAGGCGATGGGGATGCTATGACAACTGCAATGGAACTTGCTTGTCCGGTGGTATATACACCTATGGCAGGAGGCGGTTTGCAGGCTGCAGTTACTGCCTTGGATTGGAAATTATTGTCACAATTAAGGTCAACAGTTAGTCAGTTCGGAGTGACCAGTGAACCTGTAAGGCAAATGCTTGATTATATTTGGGCAAGCCAGGTGCTGTTACCAGCTGACTGCCGGAGTATAGCTAAGCTCATATTTTCACAGCATCAACAATTATTGTTTAATGCTCATTGGCAAGCGCTGTGTGGAGAGTGTATTGCAGTACAAAGACAGCCAGGAGATCCTCTGTATGGAATCACCATAGATGAATTAATGGGTGTGGGGCCGTTTGCTCGCACTGAGGCACAGGCTTTAATTGGTCCAGATAAATGCCGAGAAGCTATGCGGCTAGTGCAAGCAATGTTAGTCGAGGCCATTAAAGAGTTAAAACAGGGTCTAAAAGAACAGGCAGCAGAGTTTAGAGAGCATGCTGCAAACTCTCAAGGCCAGGTCTTAGCTGCCCTTGCACCCTTACAAGCAACGGCTGTCACGGTTCGTAAATCGGCTAGCTCTGGAATGTTTGTTTGCTATCGGTGCGGAGGCATGGGGCACACACGCCGAGCTTCTACCGTAAATCATGTGTGGTGTGATGCCTGCCGATCCAGCTCCCACAACTCTAGCGCCTGCAGACCCCGTCAGGGAAACGGGAAGAGCAGCATGTTCAACAGCTGCCGCGCTCAGACACAAGTAGCGGCTGCCGGCATTTCTCACAAGCCACCCTTCAACCAGCCACCCCAGGGAGCCTCGGATTGGATGTGGCAGCCGCAGTAACTATTACAATGATGACTTCTTGTCCTGAAAAAATCCCCACTGGCATCAAGGGACCAATTACTATTAATGGTCAAGCGATGGGAGCTTTGGTATTGGGGAGATCATCTGTTACTATGTTGGGACTTTTTATTTTGCCTGGTTTAATAGATGCTGATTATACAGGCGAAATTCACGTGATGGCTTATACACCTTTTCCACCTGTACGAATAGAACAAGGACAGCGAATAGCACAGTTAATCCCTCTCCCTCAATTAACACAATCAATGCCATCTCGAAATAACGAAATGCAGGGAGATCGAGGTTTTGGATCTACTGGAGGACTTACGTTACTAACTCTGGATTTAAGCAATCGTCCAAAGCATGTTATTACAATTGAATATCAAAATGAACAACAAATTTTGAATGGACTGTTTGATACAGGTGCAGATTCCAGTATTATTAGCCCTGACTGCTGGCCAACCAATTGGCCTTTACAACCCACCACTATGACAGTGACAGGAGTGGGAGGTCTAACAATTGCAAGGAAGTCTGTTTCAGTGAAAGTGACAATTGCTGAAAAATTTCTCTATGCTGTATTTTTAATTATGCCCTTGCCACCTACGGTGCAATATCTTATTGGACGGGATATCTTGGCCCAGATGGGAATGATTTTAACAAACGAGCACCCTTTACACTAACGGCCAATGCTTGGACTTTCCCGATCCCATTGACATGGAAAACAGAAGAACCAATATGGGTACACTCTGGGTTCCTGCTAAGTGGATCAAAGCTGCAGAGAAACCGAATCAGCTAACAACATAGACTGTTTATGCTACTCTATTGAGTTTTACAGGGTCGCTCCGCCAACCAACATAGAAGAAGCAGAACGTCGTCTGCTGCGATTACATCTCATCGTTGATCCGTTAGTGTCTCAAGTGCAAGACTTACTACCACCAGATCTCTTCCCATGGTCCACAGAAGCTCAACTGGTTAAGTTGTGTGTTTTTCTCACCAGTCGTCATCTAAAATTATCTGACATTAATGTAGAACATGTTTGTAAGAGTAAACCGTGTCATTGTTGGGTATTGTTTTGTTGTGAAAGCTGTCAAAAACAGTATTATGTAAACCTGGAATATTGGTATGAACCTTGGTGTAACACCTGTGCATTTCAGTGGCGACAGAACAATCCTATCCGAGCACTGCAACAGATACCAACATGGATCCCTGCCATGTTTATCGAATGGGTAGCCAATGTTTCTATGCTAAATTTTACTAAGGCAAAAATGACTTTAATCCCTGCTGCTAACAATCCCAGTAAACAGGGCGGAGGTTAGCAGTGCAGAATTGTAGAATCATTAAATGGAACGTTAGTGTCTCCCCCTGAAGAACTAGATTTATTAGGGAGCTTAAATGCTACGAGTAGCACCAGGAATGGCGGTTGGTTTTCTTTTGTGCCAAGGAACAATTGGAATACTAATCAACAAAACTGGGCTACTGTTAACTCACAGCTCTCGTCAACTGTCGTGCATAATCAATTGTATTTTAATTGTAACATGACTAAACAACCTGCACGGCCTTTAACACCAGGAATATTTTTGATCTGTGGGAATCGTGCTTGGAATGGCATCCCTGCTGATCCTCATGGAGGCCCCTGCTATCTTGGTCAGTTAACTCTGTCTCATACTAGCTATCAAATGGTGGTGAATAAGACTAGGCCTAAAAGAAGTATCCATGAGTTACACTGTAGCAAGATAGAACCTCCAACCTTTTGGTCTAAAACTGCAAATACACAAACAAATTCAAACCTTACGTGACAGATTAAAATTAGTAACCGAAGGATCCTCTGGCCTGGATAGTTGGTTTGCCTCTTGGGGAATTACAGGATGGTTAAGAGACATTATTAAACAATTGCTTATGATAGGTATTATTGTTCTTTTAGCTTTAGCTTGTATACCGTGTTTTATGCAATGTATTCAAAGCTGTGTCCAGCGCAGTACCCAGGCTATGTTTCATAGTACATATCCTGTTGTTAAAGAAAAAGGGGGAATTGTGGAGGAATGGCTCAATGAGCAAGGGCATGTTAGCATGACTGAGCTGCTCATGTCAGACGAGTAAGCAAGAGCTCGAGTTGTATAGGCCTCTGACTAGGCCGCTTAAAGCTGCTGACACAGCTGCTGCTGAAGTAAGGCTAGAGCAACCTTGGGCATATATACAATGTTACACTATAATACAATGTGGTAGTCAGTAAGACAGGATCTTGAGTAGGACAGATACTGCAGGAAATGTTAAGACTATCTACTCTTGTGACTATAGTGGGTGAATCGCTTATTGTTGTAAGAATCAATGACTAAACTATTGCTGGCACTTGGCTAAAAGATGTATCCAATTAGGTATTTGCTGAATGCCTTAGTGTTTCTGAAACCGCTAGCTAATCTACAACCTATAATGAGCTCGCTTTTGTACTATGCATGAGGCTAATTAAAATGAGTATAATAGTTGGCGTGGTACTGATAAAGTTTGAGGTTTGTCTATCATTCGTATCGAATGCTTCATTCCTCCCGCCGATGGGAACAAACTGATAACTCTATGAGTACGAGCTTGATTCCTGCTCCCGCGACACCCCTGTATCCCACTGAGTCTTCTGTGTCCCATTGGCTCCCCTGTGACCCATTGACTCTCCTGTGTCCCATAAGGAGCCCCCATCCTTCACCATAAGGAGCCCCCACCTCTTCCTGCAGGCAAGGAAACTCCGGTGACTCCTGCCCCACATCATGGGCAAGCTCCAGAATGCTGAGGAGGAGCTCAGGATAAAGGGCCTGGTGATCCTACGGAATGTGATGGGTCACCTACCCAGGGAGGAGGCCAGCCCCATTGCCATGGGGCTGGTGAGGGACCTCCGGCCCCTCTTTGACGGAGGCCAAGGAAGCTGAAGCGGATCTGCAGAGGTGAGGAGGGAGCATGGGCTGGGGGGATGCTGGAGGCTATGGGGGGGCTCATCCCGCTCTCTTTGCATCACAGCCCTGGAAGCGCTGCCGGATGAGGGCAATCCCGGCCTCCATTCCCTGACGGCTCAGACCCTGCTCATCCTCAGGAGCGCACCGCAGTGCCGGACCCTGGGATGCCACCTGCGGGCGCTCTGCTGCCGGGAACGGCGCAGTTTTCCTTAGGGAAAAGGCTGGTGGATACAAACCTGGACCAAGGAGCTCCGCAGACCGAAGGGCAGGGCCTCCGCTGCCCCATTCCCTGCTCTCCACCGCCATCAATAGCATCCAGGCAGCACGGACTCCAAATCTCATTCTCCGTTATCCCGCAATGAAGATGCAGTGATTCCATCCGGGCTCATAGAGCTTCCTCGCTTCCATGGATCAGGAAAAGCGGTGCCACTGTGGAAGGAAACGGTCTTCCCAAACGAATTTGGTCCATTATAACATTAAAAGCCACGCATCAGCATCGCAACTCCCTCTCGCTTCCATTGAGCGCACCCGGGTACCCCGGAGCGCGCTGCAGTCCCCCTGCTCCGCCTCTTGGTACCGCCCAGGGGATAAAGCCACGCCCCCCGCTGCGGGCCCAGCCAATCAGAGTCTGCCCCAGCCGGCTTGGCCACGTCCCTCCTGTGGGCAGGCTCATCGGGCACCAAAGGGTATCCTAAACCGGGGGCATCCCCTGTACCCAAAAATATGGGCACTCGATACACCAAAATGGGGGACACAACCCCAAAATGGGACCCCCAGACCCCAAAATGGGGAGGGGAGGCACACCAAACTGGGACCCCAGCATCCAAAATGGCTTCGACCCTCCCCCCCAAAAAATGGTCACGACTCTCCTTTTCTACCGCTCCCTTATGGAACAAACCCCCAGGGCAGGGCCAGCAGTTTTATTCCCACCAGCATCAAAAGGGGAAGAGGATTAAATAAGATCATGGGGACGTATAAAATGATATACACAATTGGGGGGGGAATGATTTTTGGGGGGCCCAATGGGGGGGTCACAGTGAGGCCCCTCCGCCCCGTGGAGAAAATGGGCAGAAAAAGGCAAGATTTGGGGTTGGAAAGGCGCTGCTTATACAAATATAATGATTTATTAAGTGGGGGGGCAAGGGAGGGTTGAACCCATTGGTTTCCACTAGGAAATAATTGGGGAGGGGGAGGGGGGGGAGAAAGTGCTGGAAGAGCCTAATTATTAATTAGCATATTATTAATTATTAAGGATTTGGCCCTAAAGGAGAAGCTGGGGGGGGGGGGGGGCTCCTTCATCCCCTTATTGCCTTGAATGGTATTGTCCTTTCCTCCCCACCCCCCCAGGGATATGGGGGGGCAATGGGGATGTATGGGGGGGAAGCCCTATAGGGAAGCCTCAGCCCTATATGGAGGCCTCAGCCCCACGGGGAAAGCCTGAACCCCATAGGGAAGCCTCAGCCCCATAGGGAAGGCTTGAGCCCTATAGGGAAGGCCTGAACCCCATAAGGAAGCCTCAGCCCTATAGAGAGGGCCTGAACCCCATAGGGAAGCCCCCAGCCCCATAGAAATGGATATTTTCAGTCCCCTATGGAGATTTGTGGCCCCATAAGGGCTGCTCCTCAGCCCCACAGCGAGGCTCCTGGCCCCACAGAGATGCTCTCAGCCCCATATGGATGCCCTCTGCCCTATAGGGAAGGTCCTCAACACCATATGGATGCACATATGGTCCCATACAGTTGCATTTGGTCCCAGAGGCCCCTGGTCACGTATGGAAGCTCAGGGCCCCGTATGGAAGCCCTCAGTCCAATGGAGATGCTCGTGGTCCCACCTGGAGGCCCCATGTCACATATGGAAGCTCATAGTCCCATATGGAGGCCCTTGGTCCTACATGGAGGTCCTCAGTCTCATACAGAGGCCCATAGCTGCATATGGAAGCCCTCAGCCCTAAGCCCTACATGGATGCGTGTGGTCCCGTATGGAGGTCCTATGTCATATATGAATGCTCCTGGCCCCTTATGGATGCTCCTAGCCCCATATAGAGCCTTTCAGCCCCATACAGAGGCCCTCAGCCCTAGATGGATGCTGGTGATCCCATATGGAAGCCCTATGTCCTATAGGGATGCTCCTAACCCCATATGGATACCCTTGGTCCCATACAGACCCCCTCAGCCCCATATGGTGGTCCATAGGAGGATGCAGCATCCCATAGATGAGTCCCATGAGGCATCTCGTGCGGCTTCATCCACTCCAGGCATTGGAGATGCCAAGTGTCCTTTATGGAATCCCAGTGTCTCCCTGTGGAATCACAGCATTCCTATGGAATCCCAGTGTCCAAGCAGGTGTCCCCAGTGTCCTATGGGGGGGTCACAGCTCCTCTTTGTCCACAGTACTGAAGATCCAAGATCCTTAGAGTTCCTTATGGAACTACAGCATCCCCATATTGAATCCCAGCATTCCCTATAGAATCACAGCATTCCCTATGGAATCACGGCATTCCAAGGAGGGGGTCACAGTTCCTCTTTGTCCACAGTGCTGGAGAAGACGCAAGATCCCTAGTGTCCCTTATGGAACTGCAGCATCTCTCTATGGAATCCCAGCATTCCCTTTGGAGTGGCAGCGGTCCCTATGGAATGACGCTGTTCCCTATGAAATCATGGTGCTCCCTAGGGAATGCCACTGTCCCAGGGGGGTCACAGCTCCTCCTTATCCACAGTGCCGGAGAAGATGCGAAGCGGGGGAGCTGGCGCGTGGCCGAGTGTGATTCCTGCTGCAGGCACCAGTCATTGTGGCGCAGGTCGGCCACTTCTGCCTGGAGAACCACCTTGCCCTGCTTCTCCTATGGGATAGAGAGTCAGAGCCCCAAAACAGCCCCAAAACATACCAAAACACCCCAAAACACACCAAAAACACCTTGTCCTGCTTCTCCTATGGGATAGAGAGTCAGAGCCCCAAAACAGCCCCAAAACACACCAAAACACCCCAAAACACCCCAAAACCACCTTGTCTTGCTTCTCCTATGGGATACAGGGTCACAGCCCCGAACACACCAAAACCACCCAAACCCACTCCAAAACACCCTAAATCACCCCAAAACCATCTTGTCCTGTTTCTCAATCTGGTCAGAGCCCCAAAACTGTCCAAAACCACACCAAAACCACTCCAAAAACGCTCTAAAACCACCTTGTCCTGCTTCTCCTATGGGATACAGGGTCAGAGCCCAAAAACATCCCAAAAGCACCCCAAAACCACACCAAAACCACTCCAAAACACCCCAAAACCACCTTGTCCTGCTTCTCCTATGGGTGGCACCCAGTAAGAACCTGAAACAGCCCAAAATCACCCCAAAAACACACCAAAATGGTACCTTCTGGAGGTTGCTGTGGAGCTCCTTTAACACGGCCTCGAGCTGCAACACCTTCTCGGGTAGGTCCAAGGCTGGGGGGGGGGAAGGGCAATGTTGGGGGGCCCCTGGGGTGCCCCCATATTGGGGGGGGTCCCAGACCCACATCCAAGGGGGACATGGGGGGTCCCCATAGGGGGGGACCTGGTACCTGATGGAGGGGCCCCCCACAGCCTCTCTGGAGGTGGGGGGGGTTGGGGCTCAGCACCAGTTCCGTGAGGGAGAACAGGGACACGGCCCTTTGCACTGGGGGGATGGCACATCAGCACCCAAAACCAGCCCAAAACATACCCAAAACAGCCCAAGAACAGCCCAAAACATACCCAAAACAGCCCCCAAATCAGCCCGAAACACACCAAAACCAGCCCAAAACACTACAAAGCCAACACAAAACACCACAAAACAGCCCAGAACACCCCCAAAACACCCTGAAACACCCCCAAAATCAAAACAGTACCCCCCAACCCACCCCAAACTCAACCTCAGCACCCTTAAACCACCCCAAAAACCCACCCCCAACCCACCCCAAACTCAACCTCAGCACCCCAAAAGCAACTCAAATGCACCCTAGCACACCCAAAACCACCCCAAACCCGACCCCATGTTCAGAATGCAGTTGGGGGGGCTGGGACCTTCATAGGCCTTGGCTGCATTGACCAGACTGGCCCATTCCAGCCCCGCGGCCTTATTCGGCAGCGGCATCATCCCGGGATCCACACGGCGCAGGGATAGCTCCGAGGCAGAGATGGTGCCTGCAGGGACATGGGGACCATTGGCATCCAAAACCATCTGAAAATCACCCCAAAACATGTCAAAAACACCCCAAAACACCCTAAAACCACCCCGAAACACACCAAAAATGCCCCAAAACACCCTAAAACCACCCAAAACCACCCCAAAAGAACCACCAAACCGATCACACAACCCTAAATCCACCCAAAACCACCCCAAAACTGACCTCAGCACCCCAAAACACCCTAAGACCACCCCAAAACTGACCTCAGCAACCCAAAACACCCCAAAACCACCTCACCCCCCCCCCCTAAAACCCACCTCAGCATCCCCAAAACCCGCCGTTTCCTGCTTCTATGCACAGTTTCTTGCTCCCAATTCCCAGGTTATACCATTAGGAAAACTGAACCATAGACAAGGTGATGGCACCGGGAAAGGGAAGAGGGTTTAGGACTTCCAGCCTGCTGGAAGTGACAGGGTAGGATTTGGATGCAGTAACAGCAAAAGGGGCCCTTGGGGGAATCTTTCAGGATAATGATTGGAATGTGGGATGTGTGACAGCAACTTTGGGATCACCCTTGGGAAGCTGAGGCTATTCCATAGCACCCGGAGACAAGGAGCTTCCTGGCACCAGGGGTGAATCCAAAGCCCAAATCCCCTTTGGAAAGGGGCTTCCAAGCCCAGGAGCCCAGGCTTCATGGAGACCCAACAGCAACATCCACCAGCCCATGATCATGGAAGAGCCAACCAGGACACTCAAGTGATGGACCCACAGCACATCATCGGGAATCCATCCCACCTGGAACAGCTCATGGAGCCCAACCAGCTCCTGCTCCTGGGGCAATTCCAAGGCCAAGGAGAAGGGATGGAGCAGCCCCAAGGAGAAGGATTTGGGATGATGGGTGAGGAGAACTCAATGAGAGCCACCAACAGCCCATTGTGCCCTATGGGAGCGCCCCATTGTGCCCTATGGGAGCTCCCCACTGTGTCTTCTGGGAGTGCCCCATTGTGTCCTATGGGAGCAGCAGGGCCAAGGGGGGACCCTGCTGGAGCACTGGGACCAGTTCTGAGCTTCCCAACATCAGGAGACCTGGAGAGGGGCTTTGGACACAGGATGGAGGGATGGGATGAGGAAGAGCTGGATGGGATCTTGGGATGAAGCCCTTCCCCATGAGGCTAGTGGGACACTGGGATGGGTGGGATGGAGAAGGTTGGGATGCTCCATCCCTGGCCGCATCCAAAGAGAAGCCTGCCCTATGGACGGTGCCCCTGCGGGCTGGAACTGGATCATCTCCAGCTCCTTCCCATCCCAACCCATTCCATGTCTCCAGCACTCAACCTTCTTGTCGTGGAGGCCCCCGTTGGTGGTGGCTGGGTGCTGGCAGTGGTTGGGCAGGGTGCTGGAGGGGTAGGAGCTGCCAAACCCCCTCGGGCTCCAGCACTCGGCTCCCACTGGTGTAAGCGGGGTCCCGGTGCCCACCACCATCAGGCTTTCATCTGACTGGGTCCTCTGGAGCCCCTTGGGGGGTGCTGGGGGGGGGGGGGTAAGAGGTGGGGTGAGCCCCTGGCTGTGGTTGAAGCCCCATTAGTCATGGCTGAACCCCCACTGGTCATGGTTGAACCATCCCTGGGCATGGTTGGACCCCATTGCTCATGGCTGAACCCCCATTAGTCATGGTTGGACCTCACTGTCATGGTTGAACCCCACTGGTCAAGGCTGAACAACCCCCCCCCCCCCCGCTCATGTTTGGACCCCCATTGGTTATGGTTGAACCCCATTGATCATGGTTGAACCCCATTGCTCATGCTTGGACCTCATTGCTCATGGCTGGACCCCATTGCTCATGGTTGCACCCTCATTAGTCATGGTTAGACCCCACTGGTTATGGTTGGCCCCCCCGGTTGCGTTTGGAGCCCCCTTGGCCATGGCATTCCTGGCTCACTGAGGCGGGCTCCAGCTCCAGGCTGGTGGTGTCCATGATGATGAGCTTCTTGAGGTCATTCTCAGTGGTGGACTTGTAGCTCCTGTGGGGTGAGCAGAGATCCCGCAGCGACACATGGAGCCAGGGCTCCCCAAAGACGTTCTTGGGGTGGCCTCCACCTGCCCGGGGGGACACACGGAGATGGGACCCCCCTGGACCCCAACATCACCCCATCATCACCCCAACATCATCAATCCAACATCACCCCATCATCATCCCAACATCATTATCATCCCATCATCATTATCCCAACATCATCTCAACATCAACCCAACATCACCCTATCACCACCCCAATATCATCCCTAACATCATCGTCCCCATCATCACCCCCAAAATCATTCATCATCATCACCCCAACATCCTCATCATCCCATCATCATCCCCATCATCTTCATCATCATCACACCCATCATCATCATCCCAGCATCACCCCAACATCAAGATCCCATCACTCAACATCATGATCTCATCACCTCAACAGGCCTCCACCTGCCTGGGACCATGGATGGGGGGGACATGGAGGCGGGCCCCCACCCTGAACTCCAACATCACCCAAAATCACCCCAACATCACCCCATCATCATCATCCCCATCATCACCCAACATCATCACTCCATCACCTCCTTTTGTGGTCCTATCCCCACCCCCCAGCACCTACTATTGGGTCCTGTCCCCCCCAGCACCCACTTTTGAGGCTCAGGCTTCTCCGCAGCCCTTTTCCAGCCTGTGGCTTGTTTATTCCTGATTGCCTTCTTGGAAAAGAAGGATTTGGGGATGGAAGCTGAGAGCTGGGCCCCTCCACAGGGGGCTTCAGTTGTGGGGGTGCCATAGCCAGGATACCCCAGCCGTGGGTTGGAACTATGAGGAAGAGGATGAAAGCTCATAGTTAGCATGGGGATGTGAGTACCTCCCATAAAAAAAATGGGGTGGCCCAATATGGGGGGGGGACGACACACCTGCTGGGTGCAGGGACCCTGCTCACAAGGACAGCGCTGGGCACCCCTGGCTGCACACCCACATTCACACCCTGCAGCCAGCCCAGGACAAGGGACCTGCCGTGTCCTGTCCCTCGCATGGGGCAGAGGGAAGCCCTGCTCTGCAGCACATCCTCCTCCTTATCTACACAGAGAAACCAAGAGACTCCTCCTGACAGATCCCATGGACTCTCCGAGGCAGCAGCTGGAGGAGATCCCTCCAGCAACTGCAGCTGCATTGCCCTGCACCCAGAGCCTTACCACGCACAGGGCTGGGAAGGTTCCACCCTGTTTGGATGGTCACGAACAGCAACTGGGACTTTAAGTCGAATTTTATACCCTACCATAATCTCAGAAACCTCCTCGTACAGATCACGGGACTTAAACACCTTTAACAAACTCTTAAGAACTGAGGAAACCAACCAAACATTTCCCTCAATTTATAACTGGAATTCAGCACTGCTCTGTTTGGAGGCGCAGAGACAAGAGGTGACCACACCACTCTGAGAGAAGGATGGATTGATGGAGACCCTACCCGCTGTTTCTCCTAGAACACAGGGGAGGAGGGAATGAAATATAACTTTCAATAACTAAAATACATTCCAATTACCATGGAAAATATGGAACAAGACGTTAAAGCCCAACAGGTTTCACCAGGAAGAACAATGAACTAAAAATTCCCTCCTGTGCTGTTTCCTTTCCCAGCCCATGGATAGTTTCCTCAGTAACTGACAAGTGCACGACACAGCAAGAGATCTGTGTGTCTACTGCACATGAAGGTGAACAGTTCCTTTCACTGTTAGATCTGTCAAGTCAGATTTATCTGCAAAGCAACTCAACCATGTACCAAGGAAACAGGCGGGGAATTATCAGCGGTACCTGCAGAGCCCTGCTGGGAACTGCACAGCTGAGGACTCCAAAATACCTGGAATTGTTTCTGCCAAGAAATCCACCAGGGCCAGGAAGGAAACACACACTCTTCTCTGTGATACCAGGGGTCACTGCTTCCGCTGAGCTCCAATCCCTGTTCAGAATCGCACCAACCCACTGTGCAGTCAGCACACCAGTAGCTTTGATCAAAACCTGCCCTCACTGGAGCACTTCAGCTGTAGAGGCACTAAATGTTTACATACAGGGGTGGGAGGGACCTTAAAGCTCATCCAGTTCCAACCCCTGCCACGGGCAGGGACACCTTCCACTAGAGCAGCTTGTTCCAAGCCCCTGTGTCCAACCGGGCCTTGAACACTGCCACGGATGGGGCAGCCACAGCTCCTCTGGGCACCCTGTACCAGCGCCTCAGCACCCTCACAGAGGAGAGCTTCCTCCCGAGATCTCATCTCACTCTCCCCTCTGTCAGGTTAAAGCCGTTTCCCCTTGTCCTGTCCCTACAGGCCCTTGTAAAAAGGCCCTCTCCAGATTTCTCATAGGCCCTGTTTAGGTATGGGCTTAGTAAGGTCTCCCTGGAGCCTCCTCTTCTCCAGCCTGAACACCCTCAGCTCAAATACAATGACAGACCACATTGACACTAAGTCTGTGGGTTAGACAAGGTGCATGGATATGTAAGCAGCAGGGGAGGCAAACTGACATGGCTTTGAAGACAGCAACATCACAAGTGGAAAAAACCCAACTGTAAAGCAGCAAAGACAGACGTGGCCTGGCATGACCTACACTGGGAGCCCTTTGCAGAGGAAAGCAGGCAGTGCATGGCTGCTGAAACACATCCAGTCAGCAGCTAACTCAGAGCATCCTTGGGCTCTGTGGGGCACCAGGGAACACCATGGGAACCAGCCTGAAGCAAGCACTGATGTTCCCTCCCTCAGCTGGCAGACACACTGCCTTCCTGCAGGGTCATTTCTCTGATGAGAGACAGTTTGGTCTGAACAACAAGATTTTGTAGAATCATGGAATCCTTTAGGTTGGAAAAGACCCTTAAGAACGTTGAGTCCACTGTTAACCGAACACTGGCAAGGCCACCACTAACCCATGCACTGAGGGCCTCTTCTCCACGGTGTGTGAGCACTTGCAGGGATGGTGACTGCAGCACTGCCCTGGGCAGCCTGCTTCAATGCCTGAGCACCCTGTGGGCAAGGAATTGTTCCTCAGCTCCATCTAAACCTGCCCTGGTGCAGCTTGAGGCCATTTCCTCTTGTCCCATCCCTTGTCCCTTGGGAGCAGAGCACAGCCCCCTCCTGGCTCCATCCTCCTCTCAGGAAGTTGTAGGGAGCCATCAGATCCTCTCGAGCCTTCTCTTCTCCAGACTGAACCCCCCACGTCCCTCAGCCGTTCCCATCACACCGTGCTCCAGGCCCTGCAACAGCTCCACTGTCCTCTAGCCCCGCTCCAGCACCTCAATGTCTCTCTTGTAGAGAGGGGCCCAGAACTGAACCCAGGATTTGAGGTGCAGCCTCACCAGTGCCCACTGCAGGGGCACACTCCCTGCCCTGGCCATACCGCCACACTGGTGGTACAATACAGGCCAGGATGCTGGCGGCTTCCCAGCTGCCTGGGCACAAGCTGCTCATGTTCCGCTCCATCAATTAGCACCCACAGCTCCTTTCCCATGAGTAGTTTCCAGCCGCTCTTCCCCAAGCCTGGAGCATTGCAGGGGTTGTTGTGGCCCAAGGTCAGGATCCCACACTTTGCCTTCCTGAACCTCATCCCATTGGCCACAGCCCATAGATCCAGCCCGTCCACATCCCTCTGCAGAGGGATCCAACAGATCAACGCTCCCACCTCACTTGGTGTCATCTGCATATTTACACATCCCAGTATGGAGCAGTATGGACCAGTTTGCACCATACAGACCAATACTGGCCACTCTGGCCCCAGACACTGATGGGGTTTCAATATCCCAGTGCTCCCAGTCCCTGCTGCAGGTGCTCCTGCTCATCCCCCACCAGACCTCCTTGCTGGTGGTCTTTTGGGGGGGACGCCCCAAATCAGGCACCCCCCCACTCTCTGGGGCTGCCCCC
>JAESHU010000046.1:0-51148 GCA_017639245.1 Myiopsitta monachus | reverse complement strand
CGGTGTGATAACAGAATTTAGTAGTCTTACTAACAAGAGTGAATTTCCATCCTTCTAAGAAGTGAATTCTTTCTTACTATCCTTCTCATTTATCAGTTAGTTTGGAGACAGTGACTCCCAAACATCTACTAGCTTGGGATACTGCTTGTCTGCCCATGCTGTCCTGCTTGCAATACATTTTGTACAAAGGTCACGCTGCTCTAAATACTTGCCAGCTCTCAGAAACTTGCAGATATGGCTGCTTTCAGCTTATTGTGATTCCTGGGGCATCCAACTGTGCCAAAGGCGAAAAGGGCCCCCTCAGGAAGACTGCTTACTTCATCTTGAACACCCCTGCCCACATGAGGAAGACTGCTTACTTCATCATGAAGACCCCTGCCCACGACCATCGGAGGGCAGTTCGCAAGCGCCAAAGGGGAGGAGACTTATGATAAGGAGTACCTAAACTAATTGTAATACCCCCACCGCTCTCTCGGCAACCTAATGAATATGCACGTTTGTGTGTAATAAATATCTGCTTGCTTAACCCCTCGGTGTGCAAGTTAGGAGGAGCGATTCCCTTTGCACCCAGTGCCGCAATAAACATACCTGCTTTATAAATCTCCTTGAGTTGTAGAGTCTGAGCCCCTGCTTCATGGGGGCCTACGCCGTCTACGTGGTGACCCCGGGGAGTCTGTCGGGGTCTATAGGAGGTGTGGGGGTGGGGAATGGTTGTGGGATGAGAGCAGTCTGATTGGTCACTACTGCCGCCCGTCATCGCCCATGACCAATCAGCACCCGAGGCTCAGGAGAAGCAGGCAGGAAGGGCGCGGTCTGGAAACCGCCTGCGGGGCATGATGGGAGTTGTAGTCCTTCTGCCACCGCCATCTTGTGCCATGGGCAACCTCCATTTTGCCGCTGTCGGGGGGAGGGGAGGGGAGGGGGAGGGTGACCCACAAGTGCCCCCGCAATGACCCCAGAAACCCACAACTGCTCCGCCAGTCACCCCCAGACTGACAACTGCCCCCCAAGTGACCCCCAGACCCACAACTACTGGGTACACAGGTGTTCTGCTGACAGGCAGGGTACTCAACAGGATGATTACGCACTAGCTGTGTAACATGCACAGTGCATTAAGCAAGCACACTAAAGCAAACCAGCACAGCAAAGCCAAGTGGGTGGATATTTCTATACCGTAAATAAGTACAATAAAACAAATTGTGTATCTGACTAGCGAGATTCCACCAGAGCTGAGAATAATTGTTAGAAACGGCCAAAGTCCAAATTACAGGGTCAAAGTAATTAATTGTAAGCTAATACAAAGAGGCAGTAAGCAAAGCAGCGCTGGGAGCGCGGGGAGTCTCCGCTCCACCAACACGAACACTGAGGATGATGTGGTAAACGTAGATCATTCATTTGCTGAAGTTGTAATAAATGTTAATTACTAATTGAGCAAGGCCCGTCCATGAAGCTTTAGTAATCAGAAATTACAGATGTTCCTCTGTCTTTGGGAACCTGCAGAAGCCCCTTATCTATGAGACTGTAAATTTCCAAATGAAAAGAATTCGCATGTACAAGGAAAATTACTCAAGGTCTGTAATGACTCTGTAAAATATAGTTGAACAATAACATATAGTGCATTCTTGATGAGTATGTAACCACAGGAAAAGATAAATCCAAGTATCCTTGAGCATAGAGTCCGGGAGGATACCTAGTGTCCGGTAAGGTACTGATAATAACGGCAAAACTCTGCTTAATTGGCCAAATTTAGGACATAACAGCTGGATGACAACTGCGCATGCGGCAGACAGAAGGGGTAAAAGAGTTCAACTGAAAAAGTCTGTATAAAGGTCACTGAGGAAGACTCTTACTTCATCCCGAGACCTTCGCCCAAGACCACCAGGAGACAGTGCGCATGCGGAAAAGACCTGCAGAACTAATTATCATACTCATAATTATCATATTAAGTCGCTGCCGAAGTCGCTGCCACTGCTAAAGCCGCTGCAAAAGCCGCTCAAGAGCCGCTGCTGCCGCTGCGGGCGCAGCGGGGGGTGCTCGCGCCGCGGGAGCCCGTGGAACGGTGGAGCGGGCTCGTGCGCCCCTCGCCCGGCCGCAGCGTCCCCGCGGCTGAGCCTTTTTTAAACTGAACCTGGGCCTTTGGAGCCTTTGGTTCCGAGTGGAAACTGTGTTTTATTTCATGCATTTAATTTCGTTTCGTATTAGGAAAATATTCCTGACGTTGGGGGGAGTGAGGCACTGGCACACTCTTGCCCCGAGAAACTCTGACTGCCTCATCCCTGGCAGTGTTCAAGGCCAGGTTGGACACAGGGGCTTGGAGCCCCCTGCTCCAGTGGAAGGTGTCCCTGCCCGTGGCAGGGGTAGGAGCTGGATGAGCTTTAGGGTCTCTCCTGACCCAAACCATTCTATGACTTTATGACTCCGTGACTGCAACAAGCAGTGGGAAAGCCAGGCTGGTGTCCAAGCCAGCTTGGATGAAGTTGTGTTTGCTGCTGTGGGGTAGGAGGGAGTGGCAGGAGGAGGTGAGGAATCTGGAAGGAATATGAAATTCTTGAGTCTTGGATGCTCAGTTTGAGTCTGAGGGAGGCATGGTTTTGTCCCTTAGCTGGAATGGAATCAGCTGCTGGTGAAAATGGAAGCCCCAGAGGAGAGTGGTATCTGGAAGCCATGCTCAGATGAGCTTGCTCTGATAGCAGAAGTGGTTTTCCACTGGAGACGGACTAAGCAGTCGATGGCTGCCTTGTCTTTTCTAGGAGTTCTCTTGTTTAAGAAATGTCTACTTGTAAAGAGGAACCAGCTCATACTCATTTCCAATGTGTGGGTCCCATTCCTAGGCCTTTGCTATCTCCTGCAAGCAGTCGTTCTCTTTGTTACTCATTGGCAGAAGTCTTGGGGCCCATTTGGAGAGAAGCCTGGTGCGTGTAAGCATTGTCAGACGAGGTGTTTTGCTTGAATTCCTGCCTAGTGAAAATAGCGCCTGAGAGGGCTTTGCAGCAAGGGGCTGTTTTGGGGATGCAGGGAACTGTTTAACTCTTTGTGCCAGCTGTAGGCTTTCCTGAAGGAAAAGGAAAGGCTGATCAGCCCTGCCTCATCTAACCCAGGGGAGGCGTGTGGATGGGGAGTATGAGTGGGACATGAGTCCCGGCAGGAAGGGGTTCACACACTTTCTGAAGTAGAAGAGACCGCTTTCAACACTAGAAAGTCAGGAGGAGCAGCTGCCAACATAGTAAATTTCATGTAGAACAGGCTTTGGAGCTGGTTTCCTAGGTAGTGGTTTCTCTATTCGGGCTGCTTTTGCTAGATCCGTACCACTATTCTAAGGGTGTTGCAGCATATTTCCCACCTTCACTACTGTGAAATCTTTTAGAGGGCCGTGTGGTCGTGGGGAGACACTTGCTTCCTCAGGCTGCAGTTGCTCTTTGTTGAGGGATTTCTCCACCGTGCATGTAAAAGTAACCGGAGGAGCTGCGTGTCACTGTTGGGCTCCGCCTGAACTGCAGGCTTGTGTCGTGTGCCTGCCCACCGGCCTCTTGCAACGCCTTGGGGAGAGCACGTGCCAAGCCCTTCCCCTCCAGTGAGGAGTTATGTTCTAGAGAAGCATGTATTGTCAGCCTATGGAGCCCTCGGGAATGGGATGCTGCCTTTCAAGTAGAGAGATGGGGCGACCTGCAGTGCATGAAGGCTGTCTTGGGATGCCTGTGGTCCAGCTGTGTTGTGAACCCAGCCTGCTGCTGGAGAAGCTGCAGCGCTGGATGCTGTCCCTGTGTGTTGTACTGGCCTGCAAAGGGGAGGCAGGAGAAAGAAGGTGAAATTGTTCTGAGTGTAAAGGGGAAGGATGGTGAAAGTGGTGACTCTAATGGTGAGAAGTGTCCAGAGATCCCTGGTCGTAGGTAAGGATCTTGTTCTGTGGTCTGCTGGTAGAGCAGAGATGTGAATTGAAAGAGCAGCTGGAAAACAAGCCTGTTGATGCTACTAGGAATAGCTCAAGGCAGTTAGGAAATCTTAGTGTTCCTGTTCCCTTCCCTGTGAGTATTGAAACATGTTTTCTCTTTTTCCTTCTAGATAGAATTGCTGAGGCTCTCTAATATGTCTTTGCACTTGTGGAATTTCATCCCCTGTGCCACACCTGGAGCGCTAGCACATCTTGGCTGCCGATGGATCTCTTCTCGTCTGTCATGGGTTCAGCAGCAGCAGTCATTTTTCTCCTTCTAAAAAGGCAGGCAGCCTGTCAAGACGAATAAACGATAGCCACTGAAAAACAGCAGGAAGAAGCACCTGAGGAGGGTTCAGCACCCA
Organism: Myiopsitta monachus; assembly: GCA_017639245.1. NCBI lineage: Eukaryota > Metazoa > Chordata > Aves > Psittaciformes > Psittacidae > Myiopsitta > Myiopsitta monachus. The sequence goes on along the minus strand of JAESHU010000046.1, from coordinate 46,855 downwards.
AAGCAGAACCATGTGTTCCTCAAAGACCGCTTCCCTTGCTGGAAGAGGAATGCACAGAGCATGAAGCCTCAACCTCCCTGCTGTCAGCAGGGTGGCAGCTGCCCTCTCTTCTCTCTCAGACTGATGAGAGGCTGGGTCTCTCACAAGACCTTCCATGCCTGCCAGTAACAGTTCAGGCCCACACTCTTGAGGGCAACAGTAAAAAACTAGAATAGGATCTCAAGAGGAGAGCACGGGTGCATCTGAAGGTGGGACACGTGTGGAGGGCCTGCTGCAGAACGCAAGGCTGTCTGTTGCATGAGGCCAGCGTTCAGAGTCACTGGGCGTATCTGCAAGCCCTGACAGATGTGCTGAGCAGAGCTGCGTGCCAAGTGAAACTCCTCGTGCTCTGAAGCTACCTGAAGAGAGCAAAGTGCCATTCAGCAATGGGGTACCGAAGGAGGATGGTCCAGACCTGCGTCATGAGTGTGGCAAGGAACCAAGGGATGGATGAAGATTGCCACCAAGGTAAGGAATTTGAAAATCCTCCTAAAAAGTGTGGTGAACAAGCATTTATGTGCTGTAACCGTTTTGCTTCAGAACATGTGCAGGTAAATCTTCCTCGTGTTTAACTTCCCCCCTGGATGACTATTTAGCTCTCAGGTGCAGGTGGATCTGCATTTGTTCTCAGAATTCCCATCTCTAGGATTCAATGTTAGCTGGGTGATCTTCAGGGAATACTGCAAAGGGGTGAGCAGGCTGGTCCCTGTTCAGCACAAAGTTTCTTGTCCAAAGCTGAGCATGTTCTCGAGTAGCCCAGTGAAATGGACTGTGGATGTAGGCCAGGCTGTAGAAGACCTTGCTGGTTTGCGAGAGACCTGCTCATCCCAATGGTTTCTGCTTCCGTTGGGCAGTCTCTAGTGAGCCCTGGGCCCATCTCTGTGTTTGTGAGCTGCTGCTGGAAGGAAGGCCTGAGGCAGGTTTCTGAGGTGCTGCTGGATGAACTGGGGCAGTGCCCTGATGAACTGTGATAAAATGGGTCAGTTCAGACCTTGCAGCTCTCTTTTTGCTTGGAAGGGCAGGTGCATGCTAGAAAATCCCAACAGGGAGCAGGGCTGATGCGGTTCCCCATCTCTGTGTGATGCTGTTGCCTTCTAGATCCTGGATGATGCGTGTGTGGCAGAATGCAAAGCTGTCTGAGCAGATGTTAACCTGTGTGACCTTGAGGATGGATGTTAAAGTCCTTTCTAGGAGCTGTGGTACCAATAGCCCTTAATGACAGGGCCAGTAGCCCTTGTAATGCCTACAGAGTAGTTGGAATGCTGGTTGTTGCGAGACATGGGGATTGAGTTTGCCAACAATTAAGGATTAAACCCACAAACCATTTGTGACATGTTGCTCTAGTGAGAGCAGCCATAGGAAGAAATCGGTTTTGCCTTGTTGTGAATGCTGGTGTGACAAAAAGGTACAAGTGTGCTGTGGAGCCTGGTGGCAAGAAAGAGTGGCAGCTCTGCACTGAGACAGCTGAAGGGAGATGGGCCAGAGCAGGAAGCTTTGATGGTTTTCACTCTTGGTGGGGGGGTTGGGCAGTGGGAGCTGGGAATGTACTTCTCTGCTTTGGAGAAGGCAGCGAGAGTCTCATCAGGACTTGTGTGAGCTGCTTCTGAGCGCTGCACAGGCAGAGATGTCCCTGGGCAGAGCCCTACTGCCGGGAGGGGTGCGCAGGGCAGAGCTGAGCACCCAGGCCTGTAAGCACTGAGAGGGAGCAGAGGTGGGCCCAGAGCAGCAGCTCCTGGCAGGGACAGCTCCAGGCAGCAGAGATGTGGGCAGGGAGTTGGGGGAAAACTGCAGCCTAGGCCTGGGGAGGGTGTGTTCAGGCAGCTCTCTTGGTGTCTGGCACTGGAGGTGGCTGCTGGCCATGCTCTGCTGGGCGAGGAGCTGACTGTCTCTCTAGAAAGTGCAGGCAGCTGAGAACCAGAGTGATGGACTCTGCAGCAACCTCGAGTAGGCACCAACCCACAGACGGTTGAGCCCTTTTGTCTGTCCCATTGGCTTCAAAAACTTACTAAGGAAATTTATCCCTAAAAAAAGTCCCTGTTCAGATGTGACACTGGAAAAGCAAACAGCCCAACCAGCCTTGTTGTAGGACATGGGGGGTTCCCCAAATCCCTGCACCACCCTGGGAGCGTTGGGGATCCCCCCAATGACCAAATCCCCTCTGAACCCCCAAACTCTTCCCCTCAACACATCTCCACCCTGGGGGAACGTTGCAAACCCCAGAGTGACTCAGAGTGCCCTGGGACCCAGGTACATGGGAGATCCCCGAGGTACATTTTTGGCACATGGGAGATCCCCCAATATAATGTGCCTCCTGCAAGGAGTTTTTGGGAATCCCCTCCCGAACCTCCAAATGTTCTTTGAATTCCCAAATCCCCCCAGCCCTCCAAATTCCTCCCATTTATGGCAACGGGGCTCCCTAGGGCATCCAGTGTGATTCAGCTGCCCTGGGATTGATGGACCCCCCATTGTCGGGAGAAGGGGAATCTCTGAAATAGCAGAGCCATCCTGAGGAGTTTGAGGACCAGCCTGAATCCCCCAAATCCTCCTGGGATCCCCAAGATCTCCCCAAACCCAAAGCCCACAGCTGCAAAGCCACCCCGGCTCAGCGCAGTGGCACAGCCACACTAAAACAGGGGTGTGCCGAAAAGTGGGGTCCACCCAGCACCCACCCTGGGGGATCCTCAAGGTGCTCTGGGACCCCCAATCCACTGGGGGGACCCCAGCATTGCTTTGGGTTCAGTAGTGAATTCAGGGGGCCAGAGGGGGTGGATCCCCCAAAAGGGGCACCCCAAAACCATGCTGCCCCCCAAATGGCCCTGGGGGCAGCCAAAGTAATTGTGGTGCCCCCAAAATCCTCGGGTAACCCCAAATCTCCTTGAAGCACAACAAGAGCAGGCAGGACCCCCAAATGGGATTCCTGGGGCAGCCCGAGAGTGACCTGCACCCTCCCGTTACCCCAGGCCCTCCCAAATGAACCCAGGAACGCAAAATCCGGGAGGGGCCCCACCAAACACCCCCACCCCCAATGGGGATGCCCCCAAAAAGCTGTTTCCTCCCCCAGGCCACCAGCCCCAAATTGCTTCTTGTTCCCCCAAACCACACCCCATGGGGCATTGCCACCCCTGCCCCTGTTCTCAGGGAGCTGGGGGGCAGCCCCAGAGTGGGGGGGTGCCTGATTTGGGGCGTCCCTCCCAAAAGACCACCAGCAAGGAGGTCTGGTGGGGGATGAGCAGGAGCACCTGCAGCAGGGACTGGGAGCACTGGGATATTGAAACCCCATCAGTGTCTGGGGCCAGAGTGGCCAGTATTGGTCTGTATGGTGCAAACTGGTCCATACTGCTCCATACTGGGATGTGTAAATATGCAGATGACACCAAGTGAGGTGGGAGCGTTGATCTGTTGGATCCCTCTGCAGAGGGATGTGGACGGGCTGGATCTATGGGCTGTGGCCAATGGGATGAGGTTCAGGAAGGCAAAGTGTGGGATCCTGACCTTGGGCCACAACAACCCCTGCAATGCTCCAGGCTTGGGGAAGAGCGGCTGGAAACTACTCATGGGAAAGGAGCTGTGGGTGCTAATTGATGGAGCGGAACATGAGCAGCTTGTGCCCAGGCAGCTGGGAAGCCGCCAGCATCCTGGCCTGTATTGTACCACCAGTGTGGCGGTATGGCCAGGGCAGGGAGTGTGCCCCTGCAGTGGGCACTGGTGAGGCTGCACCTCAAATCCTGGGTTCAGTTCTGGGCCCCTCTCTACAAGAGAGACATTGAGGTGCTGGAGCGGGGCTAGAGGACAGTGGAGCTGTTGCAGGGCCTGGAGCACGGTGTGATGGGAACGGCTGAGGGACGTGGGGGGTTCAGTCTGGAGAAGAGAAGGCTCGAGAGGATCTGATGGCTCCCTACAACTGCCTGAGAGGAGGATGGAGCCAGGCTGGGCTCTGCTCCCAAGGGACAAGGGATGGGACAAGAGGAAATGGCCTCAAGCTGCACCAGGGCAGGTTTAGATGGAGCTGAGGAACAATTCCTTGCCCACAGGGTGCTCAGGCATTGAAGCAGGCTGCCCAGGGCAGTGCTGCAGTCACCATCCCTGCAAGTGCTCACACACCGTGGAGAAGAGGCCCTCAGTGCATGGGTTAGTGGTGGCCTTGCCAGTGTTTGGTTAACAGTGGACTCAGTGTTCTTAAGGGTCTTTTCCAACCTAAAGGATTCCATGATTCTACAAAATCTTGTTGTTCAGACCAAACTGTCTCTCATCAGAGAAATGACCCTGCAGGAAGGCAGTGTGTCTGCCAGCTGAGGGAGGGAACATCAGTGCTTGCTTCAGGCTGGTTCCCATGGTGTTCCCTGGTGCCCCACAGAGCCCAAGGATGCTCTGAGTTAGCTGCTGACTGGATGTGTTTCAGCAGCCATGCACTGCCTGCTTTCCTCTGCAAAGGGCTCCCAGTGTAGGTCATGCCAGGCCACGTCTGTCTTTGCTGCTTTACAGTTGGGTTTTTTCCACTTGTGATGTTGCTGTCTTCAAAGCCATGTCAGTTTGCCTCCCCTGCTGCTTACATATCCATGCACCTTGTCTAACCCACAGACTTAGTGTCAGTGTGGTCTGTCATTGTATTTGAGCTGAGGGTGTTCAGGCTGGAGAAGAGGAGGCTCCAGGGAGACCTTACTAAGCCCATACCTAAACAGGGCCTATGAGAAATCTGGAGAGGGCCTTTTTACAAGGGCCTGTAGGGACAGGACAAGGGGAAAGGGCTTTAACCTGACAGAGGGGAGAGTGAGATGAGATCTCAGGAGGAAGCTCTCCTCTGTGAGGGTGCTGAGGCGCTGGTACAGGGTGCCCAGAGGAGCTGTGGCTGCCCCATCCGTGGCAGTGTTCAAGGCCCGGTTGGACACAGGGGCTTGGAACAAGCTGCTCTAGTGGAAGGTGTCCCTGCCCGTGGCAGGGGTTGGAACTGGATGAGCTTTAAGGTCCCTCCCACCCCTGTATGTAAACATTTAGTGCCTCTACAGCTGAAGCGCTCCAGTGAGGGCAGGTTTTGATCAAAGCTACTGGTGTGCTGACTGCACAGTGGGTTGGTGCGATTCTGAACAGGGATTGGAGCTCAGCGGAAGCAGTGACCCCTGGTATCACAGAGAAGAGTGTGTGTTTCCCTCCTGGCCCTGGTGGATTTCTTGGCAGAAACAATTCCAGGTATTTTGGAGTCCTCAGCTGTGCAGTTCCCGGCAGGGCTCTGCAGGTACAGCTGATAATTCCCCGCCTGTTTCCTTGGTACATGGTTGAGTTGCTTTGCAGATAAATCTGACTCGACAGATCTAACAGTGAAAGGAACTGTTCACCTTCATGTGCAGTAGACACACAGATCTCTTGCTGTGTCGTGCACTTGTCAGTTACTGAGGAAACTATCCATGGGCTGGGAAAGGAAACAGCACAGGAGGGAATTTTTAGTTCATTGTTCTTCCTGGTGAAACCTGTTGGGCTTTAACGTCTTGTTCCATATTTTCCATGGTAATTGGAATGTATTTTAGTTATTGAAAGTTATATTTCATTCCCTCCTCCCCTGTGTTCTAGGAGAAACAGCGGGTAGGGTCTCCATCAATCCATCCTTCTCTCAGAGTGGTGTGGTCACCTCTTGTCTCTGCGCCTCCAAACAGAGCAGTGCTGAATTCCAGTTATAAATTGAGGGAAATGTTTGGTTGGTTTCCTCAGTTCTTAAGAGTTTGTTAAAGGTGTTTAAGTCCCGTGATCTGTACGAGGAGGTTTCTGAAATTATGGTAGGGTATAAAATTCGACTTAAAGTCCCAGTTGCTATTCGTGACCATCCAAACAGGGTGAAACCTTCCCAGCCCTGTGTGTGGTAAGGCTCTGGGTGCAGGGCAATGCAGCTGCAGTTGCTGGAGGGATCTCCTCCAGCTGCTGCCTCGGAGAGTCCATGGGATCTGTCAGGAGGAGTCTCTTGGTTTCTCTGTGTAGATAAGGAGGAGGATGTGCTGCAGAGCAGGGCTTCCCTCTGCCCCATGCGAGGGACAGGACAAGGCAGGTCCCTTGTCCTGGGCTGGCTGCAGGGTGTGAATGTGGGTGTGCAGCCAGGGGTGCCCAGCGCTGTCCTTGCGAGCAGGGTCCCTGCACCCAGCAGGTGTGTCGTCCCCCCCCATATTGGGCCACCCCATTTTTTTTATGGGAGGTACTCACATCCCCATGCTAACTATGAGCTTTCATCCTCTTCCTCATAGTTCCAACCCACGGCTGGGGTATCCTGGCTATGGCACCCCCACAACTGAAGCCCCCCGTGGAGGGGCCCAGCTCTCAGCTTCCATCCCCAAATCCTTCTTTTCCAAGAAGCCAATCAGGAATAAACAAGCCACAGGCTGGAAAAGGGCTGCGGAGAAGCCTGAGCCTCAAAAGTGGGTGCTGGGGGGGACAGGACCCAATAGTAGGTGCTGGGGGGTGGGGATAGGACCACAAAAGGAGGTGATGGAGTGATGATGTTGGATGATGATGGGGATGATGATGATGGGGTGATGTTGGGGTGATTTTGGGTGATGTTGGAGTTCAGGGTGGGGGCCCGCCTCCATGTCCCCCCCTATCTATGGTCCCAGGCAGGTGGAGGCCTGTTGAGGTGATGAGATCATGATGTTGAGTGATGGGATCTTGATGTTGGGGTGATGCTGGGATGATGATGATGGGTGTGATGATGATGAAGATGATGGGGATGATGGTGGGATGATGAGGATGTTGGGGTGATGATGATGAATGATTTTGGGGGTGATGATGGGGACGATGATGTTAGGGATGATATTGGGGTGGTGATAGGGTGATGTTGGGTTGATGTTGAGATGATGTTGGGATAATGATGATGGGATGATAATGATGTTGGGATGATGATGGGGTGATGTTGGATTGATGATGTTGGGGTGATGATGGGGTGATGTTGAGGTCCAGGGGGGGTCCCATCTCCGTGTGTCCCCCCGGGCAGGTGGAGGCCACCCCAAGAACGTCTTTGGGGAGCCCTGGCTCCATGTGTCGCTGCGGGATCTCTGCTCACCCCACAGGAGCTACAAGTCCACCACTGAGAATGACCTCAAGAAGCTCATCATCATGGACACCACCAGCCTGGAGCTGGAGCGCGCCCCAGTGAGCCAGGAATGCCATGGCCAAGGGGGCTCCAAACACAACCGGGGGGGCCAACCATAACCAGTGGGGTCTAACCATGACTAATGAGGGTGCAACCATGAGCAATGGGGTCCAGCCGTGAGCAATGAGGTCCAAGCATGAGCAATGGGGTTCAACCATAACCAATGGGGGTCCAAACATGAGCGGGGGGGGGTTGTTCAGCCATGACCAGTAGGGTTCAACCATGACCAGTGAGGTCCAACCATGACTAATGGGGGTTCAGCCATGAGCAATGGGGTCCAACCATGACCAGGGGGGTTCAACCATAACCAGTGGGGCTCCAAACACAACCGGGGGGGGCTTCAACCATGACCATTGGGATCCAGCCATGACTAGGGATGGTTCAACCATGACCAGTGGGGGTTCAACCGTGACCAGGGATGGTTCAACCATGCCCAATGGGGGTTCAACCATGCCCAGGGGCTCACCTCACCTCTTACCCCCCCCCCCCCAGCACCCCCCAAGGGGCTCCAGAGGACCCAGTCAGATGAAAGCCTGATGGTGGTGGGCGCCGGGACCCCACTTACACCAGTGGGAGCCCAGTGCTGGAGCCCGAGGGGGTTTGGCAGCTCCTACCCCTCCAGCACCCTGCCCAACCACTGCCAGCACCCAGCCACCACCAATGGGGGCCTCCACGACAAGAAGGTTGAGTGCTGAAGACATGGAATGGGTTGGGATGGGAAGGAGCTGGAGATGATCCAGTTCCAGCCCGCAGGGGCACCGTCCATAGGGCAGGCTTCTCTTTGGATGCTGCCAGGGATGGAGCATCCCAACCTTCTCCATCCCACCCATCCCAGTGTCCCACTAGCCTCATGGGGAAGAGCTTCATCCCAAGATCCCATCCAGCTCTTCCTCATCCCATCCCTCCATCCTGTGTCCAAAGCCCCTCTCCAGATCTCCTGGTGTTGGGAAGCTCAGAACTGGTCCCAGTGCTCCAGCAGGGTCCCCCCTTGGCCCTGCTGCTCCCATAGGACACAATGGGGTGCTCCCAGAAGACACAGTGGGGAGCTCCCATAGGACACAATGGAGAGCTTCCATAGGACACAATGGGGAGCTCCCATAGGGCACAATGGGCTGTTGGTGGCTCTCATTGAGTTCTCCTCACCCATCATCCCAAATCCTTCTCCTTGGGGCTGCTCCATCCCTTCTCCTTGGCCTTGGAATTGCCCCAGGAGCAGGAGCTGGTTGGGCTCCATGAGCTGTTCCAGGTGGGATGGATTCCCGATGATGTGCTGTGGGTCCATCACTTGAGTGTCCTGGTTGGCTCTTCCATGATCATGGGCTGGTGGATGTTGCTGTTGGGTCTCCATGAAGCCTGGGCTCCTGGGCTTGGAAGCCCCTTTCCAAAGGGGATTTGGGCTTTGGATTCACCCCTGGTGCCAGGAAGCTCCTTGTCTCCGGGTGCTATGGAATAGCCTCAGCTTCCCAAGGGTGATCCCAAAGTTGCTGTCACACATCCCACATTCCAATCATTATCCCGAAAGATTCCCCCAAGGGCCCCTTTTGCTGTTACTGCATCCAAATCCTACCCTGTCACTTCCAGCAGGCTGGAAGTCCTAAACCCTCTTCCCTTTCCTGGTGCCATCACCTTGTCTATGGTTCAGTTTTCCTAATGGTATAACCTGGGAATTGGGAGCAAGAAACTGTGCATAGAAGCAGGAAACGGTGGGTTTTGGGGATGCTGAGGTGGGTTTTGGGGGGGGGGTTGAGGTGGTTTTGGGGTGTTTTGGGTTGCTGAGGTCAGTTTTGGGGTGGTTTTAGGGTGTTTTGGGGTGCTGAGGTCAGTTTTGGGGTGGTTTTGGGTGGATTTAGGGTTGTGTGGTCGGTTTGGTGGTTCTTTGGGGTGGTTTTGGGTGGTTTTAGGGTGTTTTGGGGCATTTTTGGTGTGTTTCGGGGTGGTTTTAGGGTGTTTTGGGGTGTTTTTGACATGTTTTGGGGTGTTTTTAGAATGGTTTTGGATGCCAATGGTCCCCATGTCCCTGCAGGCACCATCTCTGCCTCGGAGCTATCCCTGCGCCGCGTGGATCCCGGGATGGTGCCGCTGCCGGATATGGCCGCGGGGCTGGAATGGGCCAGTCTGGTCAATGCAGCCAAGGCCTATGAAGGTCCCAGCCCCCCCAACTGCACCCTGAGCATGGGGTCGGGTTTGGGGTGGTTTTGGGTGTGCTGGGGTGCTTTTGGGGTGCTTTTGGGGTGCTGAGGTTGAGTTTGGGGTGGGTTGGGGGTGGGTTTTTGGGGTGGTTTAGGGGTGCTGAGGTTGAGTTTGGGGTGGGTTGGGGGGTACTGTTTTGATTTTGGGGGTGTTTCAGGGTGTTTTGGGGGTGTTCTGGGCTGTTTTGTGGTGTTTTGTGTTGGCTTTGTAGTGTTTTGGGCTGGTTTTGGTGTGTTTCGGGCTGATTTGGGGGCTGTTTTGGGTATGTTTTGGGCTGGTTTTGGGTGCTGATGTGCCATCCCCCCAGTGCAAAGGGCCGTGTCCCTGTTCTCCCTCACGGAACCGGTACTGAGCCCCAACCCCCCCCACCTCCAGAGAGGCTGTGGGGGGCCCCTCCATCAGGTACCAGGTCCCCCCCTATGGGGACCCCCCATGTCCCCCTTGGATGTGGGTCTGGGACCCCCCCCAATATGGGGGCCCCCCAGGGGCCCCCCAACATTGCCCTTCCCCCCCCCCAGCCTTGGACCTACCCGAGAAGGTGTTGCAGCTCGAGGCCGTGTTAAAGGAGCTCCACAGCAACCTCCAGAAGGTACAATTTTGGTGTGTTTTTGGGGTGATTTTGGGCTGTTTCAGGTTCTTACTGGGTGCCACCCATAGGAGAAGCAGGACAAGGTGGTTTTGGGGTGTTTTGGAGTGGTTTTGGTGTGGTTTTGGGGTGCTTTTGGGATGTTTTTGGGCTCTGACCCTGTATCCCATAGGAGAAGCAGGACAAGGTGGTTTTAGAGCGTTTTCGGAGTGGTTTTGGTGTGGTTTTGGACAGTTTTGGGGCTCTGACCAGATTGAGAAACAGGACAAGATGGTTTTGGGGTGATTTAGGGTGTTTTGGAGTGGGTTTGGGTGGTTTTGGTGTGTTCGGGGCTGTGACCCTGTATCCCATAGGAGAAGCAAGACAAGGTGGTTTTGGGGTGTTTTGGGGTGTTTTGGTGTGTTTTGGGGCTGTTTTGGGGCTCTGACTCTCTATCCCATAGGAGAAGCAGGACAAGGTGTTTTTGGTATGTTTTGGGGTGTTTTGGTATGTTTTGGGGCTGTTTTGGGGCTCTGACTCTCTATCCCATAGGAGAAGCAGGGCAAGGTGGTTCTCCAGGCAGAAGTGGCCGACCTGCGCCACAATGACTGGTGCCTGCAGCAGGAATCACACTCGGCCACGCGCCAGCTCCCCCGCTTCGCATCTTCTCCGGCACTGTGGATAAGGAGGAGCTGTGACTCCCCTGGGACAGTGGCATTCCCCAGCGAGCACCATGATTTCATAGGGAACAGCGTCATTCCATAGGGACTGCTGTCACTCCAAAGGGAATGCTGGGATTCCATAGGGAGACGCTGCAGTTCCATAAGGGACACTAGGGATCTTGCGTCTTCTCCAGCACTGTGGACAAAGAGTAGCTGTGACCCCCTCCTTGGAATGCCGTGATTCCATAGGGAATGCCGTGATTCTATAGGGAATGCTGGGATTCAATATGGGGATGCTGTAGTTCCATAAGGAACTCTAAGGATCTTGGATCTTCAGTACTGTGGACAAAGAGGAGCTGTGACCCCCCCATAGGACACTGGGGACACCTGCTTGGACACTGGGATTCCATAGGAATGCTGTGATTCCACAGGGAGACACTGGGATTCCATAAAGGACACTTGGCATCTCCAATGCCTGGAGTGGATGAAGCCGCACGAGATGCCTCATGGGACTCATCTATGGGATGCTGCATCCTCCTATGGACCACCATATGGGGCTGAGGGGGTCTGTATGGGACCAAGGGTATCCATATGGGGTTAGGAGCATCCCTATAGGACATAGGGCTTCCCTATGGGATCACCAGCATCCATCTAGGGCTGAGGGCCTCTGTATGGGGCTGAAAGGCTCTATATGGGGCTAGGAGCATCCATAAGGGGCCAGGAGCATTCATATATGACATAGGACCTCCATACGGGACCACACGCATCCATGTAGGGCTTAGGGCTGAGGGCTTCCATATGCAGCTATGGGCCTCTGTATGAGACTGAGGACCTCCATGTAGGACCAAGGGCCTCCATATGGGACTATGAGCTTCCAGATGTGACATGGGGCCTCCAGGTGGGACCACGAGCATCTCCATTGGACTGAGGGCTTCCATACGGGGCCCTGAGCTTCCATATGTGACCAGGGGCCTCTGGGACCAAATGCAACTGTATGGGACCATATGTGCATCCATATGGTGTTGAGGACCTTCCCTATAGGGCAGAGGGCATCCATATGGGGCTGAGAGCATCTCTGTGGGGCCAGGAGCCTCGCTGTGGGGCTGAGGAGCAGCCCTTATGGGGCCACAAATCTCCATAGGGGACTGAAAATATCCATTTCTATGGGGCTGGGGGCTTCCCTATGGGGTTCAGGCCCTCTCTATAGGGCTGAGGCTTCCTTATGGGGTTCAGGCCTTCCCTATAGGGCTCAAGCCTTCCCTATGGGGCTGAGGCTTCTCTATGGAGCTGAGCCTTCAATATGAGGTTCAGGCCCTCCCTATGGGATTGAGCCTTCCCTATGGGGCTGAGGCTTCCCTATGGGGTTCAGGCTTTCCCCGTGGGGCTGAGGCCTCCATATAGGGCTGAGGCTTCCCTATAGGGCTTCCCCCCCATACATCCCCATTGCCCCCCCATATCCCTGGGGGGGGGGAGGAAAGGACAATACCATTCAAGGCAATAAGGGGATGAAGGAGCCCCCCCCCCCCCCCCAGCTTCTCCTTTAGGGCCAAGTCCTTAATAATTAATAATATGCTAATTAATAATTAGGCTCTTCCAGCACTTTCTCCCCCCCCTCCCCCTCCCCAATTATTTCCTAGTGGAAACCAATGGGTTCAACCCTCCCTTGCCCCCCCACTTAATAAATCATTATATTTGTATAAGCAGCGCCTTTCCAACCCCAAATCTTGCCTTTTTCTGCCCATTTTCTCCACGGGGCGGAGGGGCCTCACTGTGACCCCCCCATTGGGCCCCCCAAAAATCATTCCCCCCCCAATTGTGTATATCATTTTATACGTCCCCATGATCTTATTTAATCCCCTTCCCCTTTTGATGCTGGTGGGAATAAAACTGCTGGCCCTGCCCTGGGGGTTTTTTCCATAAGGGAGCGGTAGAAAAGGAGAGTCGTGACCATTTTTTGGGGGGGAGGGTCGAAGCCATTTTGGATGCTGGGGTCCCAGTTTGGTGTGCCTCCCCTCCCCATTTTGGGGTCTGGGGGTCCCATTTTGGGGTTGTGTCCCCCATTTTGGTGTATCGAGTGCCCACATTTTTGGGTACGGGGGGGTGCCCCCGGTTTAGGATACCCTTTGGTGCCCGATGAGCCTGCCCACAGGAGGGACGTGGCCAAGCCGGCTGGGGCAGACTCTGATTGGCTGGGCCCGCAGCGGGGGGCGTGGCTTTATCCCCTGGGCGGTACCAAGAGGCGGAGCAGGGGGACTGCAGCGCGCTCCGGGGTACCCGGGTGCGCTCAATGGAAGCGAGAGGGAGTTGCGATGCTGATGCGTGGCTTTTAATGTTATAATGGACCAAATTCGTTTGGGAAGACCGTTTCCTTCCACAGTGGCACCGCTTTTCCTGATCCATGGAAGCGAGGAAGCTCTATGAGCCCGGATGGAATCACTGCATCTTCATTGCGGGATAACGCAGAATGAGATTTGGAGTCCGTGCTGCCTGGATGCTATTGATGGCGGTGGAGAGCAGGGAATGGGGCAGCGGAGGCCCTGCCCTTCGGTCTGCGGAGCTCCTTGGTCCAGGTTTGTATCCACCAGCCTTTTCCCTAAGGAAAACTGCGCCGTTCCCGGCAGCAGAGCGCCCGCAGGCGGCATCCCAGGGTCCGGCACTGCGGTGCGCTCCTGAGGATGAGCAGGGTCTGAGCCATCAGGGAATGGAGGCCGGGATTGCCCTCATCCGGCAGCGCTTCCAGGGCTGTGATGCAAAGAGAGCGGGATGAGCCCCCCCATAGCCTCCAGCATCCCCCCAGCCCATGCTCCCTCCTCACCTCTGCAGATCCGCTTCAGCTTCCTTGGCCTTTTCCCTTTTAGGGACCGCGCGGCCAATCCTGGGCAGAGGGACCCATTGGGATTCATCAGCATCCCTCAGGGATGCAGCAGTGGGGATTGGGATGGGGACCGCAGGGGCTCACCAATGAACCTGAGGGCTGCCTCTTGCAGGGGGACCTGAGCGTCCTTCAGGTACAGCAGGCTCTGGTGCAGGTATCCCTGAGTCCTCTTCCCGCTCTGCTCCAGATGCAGAGGGAATGGAATGCTACGGAACCCCCCCCATTGGCTGGAGCAGTCCCAACGCTCCCTTTCCCATCTACATGTGGAATGAGCAGAGCGGTCCCAGGGGTTGCAATGGGAATAGGGATGGGCTGCAGGGCCCATAGCCCCTCACCAAGCACTCGGCAACCCTCCACATCTGCCTTGTCTCCAAAAGGCGCCAGAGCTCTTCCCATCCCAGGAGCTCACCGCAGCAAGGAGGGCTTCCTGGGAAGCCTGCACAGGATGGGATGGGAGATGGCACCATGGGGATGACCCACCCTCGGGAATGTGGAATACGGGGCGGGGCTGGTGCGTACCTCTGCCACGCTGGGGCTTTGGTCACTCGTGGATGAAGAGCAGGAGCAGCAGATCCCAGGTTTCCCTCCTCGTCCTCCTCCTGTTGCCTCTCAGCACCAACTCCAGGAGGAAGCGGAGCAGGCGGATGGAGAGCTCGCGGAGGCGGGTGCATCCCTGGAGGCAAGGAGGAAAAGGGGGCACGTGGGGCAGATCCTGATGGGATGTGAAGCCCAGGACCCATCCCCAGGTGAGCTCCAAATGGCTGAAGGGTGCCCATGCCCAGGGTCCAGCAGCCCTTGCTCCGTCAAAGAGGGGCCGGAGGTCCCTCACCAGCCCCATGGCAATGGGGCTGGCCTCCTCCCTGGGTAGGTGACCCATCACATTCCGTAGGATCACCAGGCCCTTTATCCTGAGCTCCTCCTCAGCATTCTGGAGCTTGCCCATGATGTGGGGCAGGAGTCACTGGAGTTTCCTTGCCTGCAGGAAGAGGTGGGGGCTCCTTATGGTGAAGCCATGACCCAAGGCTGTGGTCACCAAGGTCATGGCCAAGAGGGGACCCCATGGCCATGACCTGCCCCATGGCCAAGAGGGCTCCCCCTGCCCATGCCCTGCCTGATGGCCAGGAGGGCTCCCCATGGCCATGCCCTGCCCGATGGCCATGCCCTGCTCACCAAGCCGGGTTGCTCGGACAGCTCAATGAGGCTTTCCAGCAGCACAGACGCTGTCACCAGGTGCTGGGGGTCCTCAGGGCTCTCAGCACCACCAGCACCGGAGGCCATGGGCTAAGGCAAACGCAGGCATTGAGAACCCACAGAGCCCGCAGGGCTCATTGGAGGCCATCAGGGCCCTTTGGGACTCACAGCCAAGGTGGGGATGGAGGTGTCCTGGGTGTCCTGGAGTATCCCCAGCATCTTGCGTAGGGCCTCTGAAGTCTTGGACATGGTCAGGATCATCTGCCAGATGGCCATGTCAGAGCTGGAAGCCACGGCACTGTGTCATCATGGTCCATGCATCCCATGGGATGCCCATTGGGGGTTAGAGGTGGTGCTACCCATGGGGTAGGATGGAGGAACCCGCTCCTCAGGGGTGTCATAGCATCATAAAGGACCTTAAGTTCATCCAGTTGCAGCCCCACTGCCATGGGTTGGGATGGAGGGACCTGCTCCTCGGGGGTGTCAGAGCATCATAAGCGACCTTATGATCATTCATTGCCATGGGTCCTTGGGTCTGGTGGCCATAGGGACCAAGCACTTGAGGCTGGTACTTGTCTCTCAAGGGGACGTTGAGGATCATGCTTGCCATCAATGCCCTCGGGTGCTCGTTGGCCAAGAGGCTGAGGAGCATGTCCATCCAGCGCCGTGTCGCCTCCCTGCTTCTGCTCCGCAGGCATTCATGGATGCTCCTCAAAACGCTCGGTGCCTGGAAGGTGCGGCATGGGGACGGCATTCCCCATCCCTCTCTGCTGCTTCGGGTACCCAAGACCCCTCCTAGGTTTGGGTTGGAGGAGAAAGGACCAAAGGGGATTGGAACGCAGCCATGGGGCACTCACGTCCGTCAGCCAGAAGTCGATGTCATTCATGGCCAGGTTCAGAATGTCCTCTGCCACCATCCTGTCGAAGATGCTTGAGTTCTTCATAGCCTCGATGACCACACAGATGATGTCCGTCCTCTCCCGTGGATAAAGGGGGCCTGCAAACATCTGTGGGAGGAAGGTTGGGAGCATGGGAGCTGCATTGGCCTTCCTTGGGGAATCATCCCACCAGCACGGGCCATAGGGTCCCAGCAATGGGGGGGACTCCATTACCATGATGAGGTCTTGGGGGCTGGTTTACTCTTCCCATCTCAGCTCTTGCACCTCATGCTCCGGCTTTGGCCTTTCTGAAGAGCAAGGGGACACAGGAGAGTCAATTTTGATACAGGGGAGCCAATGGGACACAGGAGAGTCAATGGGACACAGGAGAGTCAATGGGTCACAGGGGAGCCAATGGGACACAGAAGACTCAGTGGGATACAGGGGAGCCAATGGGACACAGGAGCATCAGTGTGATACAGGAGAGTCAATAGCATGCAGGAGAGCCAATGGGACACGAAAGTCAATGGGAGCTGAATGGGATGCTGAAGGGAGGTGGCGAGGAGGGAATCAGTGGGAGGGGGTTGGGGGGAGCCCGTCATGGCCTCCATTATCTTCCTCCTGCAAGAGGTACTGATGGAGGCTGCAAAGAGCATCCCTGGCCAGGGAGCTCGTCCAGTAATTTGTATAGTGGAACAGGAGGAGGTGGCGCAGGAGTGGGACCAGGAGCTCTCCTGGGGACATGGTGCTGCAGCGGCTCCTGCTGCTCAGGTGTGGGTTCTGGGGAGGAAGAAAGAACAAGAACAGGAACAAGAATGAGATGAGGAACCTGGAGAAGAACCTTGAGAGTGAAGAGGAAAGAAAGAAGGAAGAAGGAGGAGGAGGAGAGATGGAAAAGGAGAAGGAAAAGGAGGAGGAAAAGGAGGAGGAGGAGGAGAAAGGAAAAGAGATGTAAAAGGAGGAGGAGAAGGGAAAGGAGAAGTAAAAGGAGTAGGAGAAAAGTGAGACGGAGGAGAAGAGGGAGCAGAAGAAGAACCTGAAGGACAACAAAAGAAGTAAGAAGATGAATGAAGAAAGAAGAGAAGAGAAGGAGAAGGCCAAAAAGAAGGACCAGAAGAACCTGAAGGAGGACGAAAGAAGAAAGGAGCAGGAGCTGGAGCGGGAGCAGAAGCAGGCAGAGGGCAGGAGCAGGAGCAGGTAGAGTGCAGGAGCAGGAGCAGGCAGAGGGCAGGAGTAGGAGCAGGAGTAATCAGAGGGCAGAAGCAGGCAGAGGGCAGGAGCAGGCAGAGGGAAGGAGCAGGCAGAGAGCAGAAGCAGGCAGAGGGCAGAAGCAGGCAGAGGGCAGGAGCAGGCAGAGGGCAAGAGCAGGCAGAGGTCAGGATGCTCTGCAGGTCCCTGTCTCCCCCTGCAGGGGACGCTGCCGCCAGCCCCGGTGCGTGGAGCGGGGCTGCTCCGCCCGCTCCTGCCCGGTCCTTACCCTCAGCCTGCCATGGTATTGCAGCAGCCGGCACAGGGACTTGATCCTGCCCAGGGCCCTCTCCCTCACGGTGGTACTGAAGGAGGGGCTGAAGCTCAGCAGAAGCTGGACAGGGGAGAAGCCGCTGATGAGCCCCACAGCTGCAGCCGGGGCTGGACCCGCATGGCTTCCATTGCAGCTCCCGCTGAGCTTCACTGCAATGCAGCAGGAGCAGCCCGGGCTCTGTGGGGCAGGGATGGAGGAAGTGGCACGGCAAGGGATGCAGGGGGTGAGGGCTTGCTCCCTTGGCTGTGGGTGATGCCCCGGCTGCAAGGACCAAGGCACGGCCCAGTTGCCAGGGGCTGGAGGTGGCGGGGAAAATCAGTGCCTCAGCACTGCCCCTGCCTGTGGGGCTGCAGGGGCTTTGGGTCCTTTCCAACCCAACCTGCTCGCTGCTCCTGTGGCTGCAGTGTACGTGTAAATACATGGGAATAGGAATGTAGCCATAGAGCTGAATCGATATAGGGTTAGTCGAAATGTCGTCGAAATATCATAGAAATACAATTGTAATTATAGATAGAGATATAAATATAAAGAGATATAAAAGTATATATAGAAATAAATATACAAAGATGCACGTGTAAATACATCTAAATAGATCCAATATATATACACATACATACACATGAATATACATATACATATATATATGCATATATATAAATATATATATACAAATATACATACATATGCATATACACAAACATATACACATACATATACACACACATATACTCATCTCTATAACAGAGAAGTTCCTCCTCTAAAGACCGCTTTATGCAGCAGTTCAGGGGAAGGGAATTTCCGTCACCAGTCCCTTGGGTCCCAGCAGCCCAGTCCCAGCCTAGGGCAATGAGGAGGCAGCAAAGACCCCATCCCGGGGAGGGGGCTGGGGGGGTCTCAGCCTCCTGATGTGGGCAGCAAAGCCCCTGCTGAGACCCCTGCCCCGAGCTCTGTGGGCAGCGGCTGCCACCCCCTGCAGAGTCCAGCAATGATGCCCTCACTGGGAGTGCTGGAGGCCTTTGCCCCATAGCATCCCCATGGGGGCCCCTTCACCTTGATGGTCTCTGCCAGGTGGTTCTTATGGCAGAAGTCATCCATCCCCCTGTTGCAAGCTGCGGATCCTGGTGGTGCTCAACAGGCAGCAAACGCTCACAAGGAGTCTGACCTTTTCATACTCAGTCTGGAAACCAGTGGGGATGGAGGCACAAACAGGGAGTATGAGAGGGGACAGGGGTACCGGAGCGGTAGGGGTGAAGGCAGCACCCAACAGCATCCATCAGCATCGCAGTAGCCATGCTCACCATGGTTGGGGTGTTGACAAAGGCCTCGATGCGCTCCACGTTGTCCTGCCGCAGTGCGTACACGGATAACCAGGTGGCATCTAATGGAGGACGAGGAGAGCTTTGGGGAGCAGAGGAAGCTCTGCCCCCCACCAGCATCCAAGGAAAGTGGTTCTGGTCATAGTCATGGAATCATAGAATGGGTTGGGTTGGAAAGGACGCGGAGCTCATCATTTGGGATTTCCAACCCAAGCCATCCTACGGCTCTATGACCTTGTGTCACCTAGGCTGTGTCCAACTTGGCCATGGAGGGAGCATCCACCCTGTGCCAGCACCTCACCACCTCCACAGGCACCATCTTCCTTTGGCCGTGAGCTGGGGCTGTCACCCAAAGCAGCATCCCTGCAGCCCAACATGCTGTGTGTGTGTGTATCCTTCAATGGATGGACTTCAATGGCATGATAAGAGATGAGAGTTAAGAGATAAGAGATAAATAAGGGAGAAGAGGAGAGATTGGATGGTATAACAATATAACATGATGTAACAGGATAAAACATAATATGTTATATGATACAATGCATGATATTCTATGATATGCTTTGATATGGTATGATATGCTGTCTTATGCTATATGATGTTAACATATTCTCGAGCGTATGATGAAGGGAGAGGAGAAGAGAGGAGATGAGACGAGAGTGAACTGAGTTAAAATGAAATGACATCAAATGGAAATGAAATTAAAATGAAATGAAATGATATGTTGTGATATGTTGCAATATGATATAGTATAATATGAAATTATACATTTCCAGAGAGGTGGAAAAGAGAGGAGAGGAATGAGATGGGATGAGATGGGATGAGACGAGTTTAGAGGAGTTGGGATGAGACGAGATGAAATGAGAAGGGTGAAATGAACTGAACTGATTTGATGCTGTAACATAACATGATCTGATGTAACAAGAAAAGGAATAAAAATGAAATGCAATGAAATGAAATGAAGTTAAAGAAGTAAATTATGCTCGAATGTAAAATGACATGGCATGAAAGAGAAATGAAATGAAAATGAAATGAAATAAAATGGCATGACGTGGTATTACATGATATGATATTTTTTGGAGAGGAGGGGAGGAGAGAAAATGACGAGGAATCAAATGCAAGGAAATGGAAAAGAAAAGAAATGAAATTATATGACATGATATGATGTTACAACATGACGTAACATGATGTAGCATGAGAAAACATACTATGTTATATGATAAGAGAGACGCTATGAGATGAGGAGGGTGAAATGAAATGACTTCAAATGGACATGAAATGGTAACTAAATGAAATAAAAATGAAACGAAATTAAACATAATCAAATTCTATGATATGGTATGGTACGGTACGGTACGACACGACATAGTATGGTATGTATGACATGCTATGATAGAGAAGATGTGCAATGATATCCTTTGATAAGGTATATATGCTATGAGATGCTGTAATATGCTATATGATGCGATATAATATGATATTTTTTGAGAGGAGAGAAAATGAGGAGGATGAAATGATATTAAATGATATGAAATAGAAATGAAGTAATATGATATATGATGACACAACATGATGTAATATGAGATAACATGATAAAACTTAATACATTATATGATATGATACAAGATATGTGATGACATGCATTGATACAGCGTGATGTGCTACGATATGCTACAATATGCTAAATGAGACGATACCATATTCTAGAGTATATGAGGGGAGGACGAGAGGAGAGGAGGAGAGGAGAGGTAAAATGAGAAGGAGGATGAAAAGAAATGAAATTAAATAAAAATTAATGAAGATTATGGGATGTGGTGCAATGTGATGCGATGGTATGGGATGGGATGGCATGCTTTAGAATGCTATTTGATGTCAGATGCGATGGGATGAGACGAGATTTGATGATATGCGATGAGAGTTGAGACGCGATGTGATGAGAGTTGAGATGCGATGCCATGAGAGCTGAGACGCGATGCGATGAGAGCTGAGACGCGATGCGATGAGAGCTGAGACGCGATGCGATGAGAGCTGAGACGCGATGCGATGAGAGCTGAGATGCGATGCGATGAGAGCTGAGATGCGATGCGATGAGATGCAATGAGGCTTGAGACGAGATGCGATGAGATGCGATGCAATGAGTTTCGATGCGAGGTAATATGATGAGATAACGCGATAAGATGAGACTTGAGGTGCAATGCGAGGTAATATGATGAGATAACACGCGATAAGATGAGACTTGAGGTGCGATGCGATGAGAGATCTGATGACATGATATGCGATGAGATGCGATGTGATGAGATGCGATGAGATTTGAGATGATATGTGATGCGATCAGATGCGATGAGACTTGAGATGAGATGCGATGAGATGAGATGAGATGCGATGAGATGAGATGAGATGAGATGCGATGAGACGGGATGAGATGCAATGCGATGTGATGCGATGCAATATGATGAGATGAGATGCGATGATATGAAACTTGAGATGCGATGAGATGCAATGCGATGAGATGGGATGAGATGCAATGTGATGTGATGCGATGCAATACGATGAGATGAGATGCGATGCGATGATATGAGACTTGAGATGCGATGAGACTTGAGATGATATACAGTGAGATGTGATGAGATGAGATGCGATGCGATGAGACTTGAGATGCGATGAGATGCTATGAGATGAGAGGAGATGTGATGCGATGAGATGCGATGCGATGTGATGCAATGCAATACGATGAGATGAGTCTTGAGATGACATGAGGCGAAGTTGAAATGGGATGAAGATGATTTGACCTGTATGACGACATGCGAGGAGATGAGGTCAGGAGGAGCTGAGATAGGATCAACTCCCCCCACATCCCATCTCATGAGGAGGAAAATGCACTTGGGGAGAGCAGAGGAGGATTTCCCACACACACTTGCTCACAAGTTGTCTTTCTGCAGCTTTCTCTCTGCACCCGCTGAGGTGCTTCCTCAGGAGCAAACCAACCACTCGGGC
The DNA here is from genome assembly GCA_017639245.1 of Myiopsitta monachus. Classification (NCBI taxonomy): domain Eukaryota; kingdom Metazoa; phylum Chordata; class Aves; order Psittaciformes; family Psittacidae; genus Myiopsitta; species Myiopsitta monachus. The sequence continues at coordinate 25,500 of JAESHU010000046.1, read as the reverse complement.
AGCTCTTCCATTATGACCCAGGCACAGGGATGGCCCCGCTTTTATAGCCGGCTGTGTTACGTAAGCGCCGGTGCTTTGTGACGTCATAAGCGTCATGTCGTTTTGGGCTGCCTTATGATACTGCTCAGTATATGTCACAATGCAGCTCTCTGTCTCTCTTAGAATTCTGATCTCAGTCGGTGTCACAATGAAGCTCTCAGTCTGTCTTGGAACGTGTCTCTCTGTCTGTCCTAGAATGCTGCTCTCAGTCTTCCTTTGAACGCTGCTGTCTGTCCTACAATGCTACACTATGTCAGTCTTAGAATGCTGCTCTCAGTCTGTCCGAGAATGGTGCACTCTATATTAGAATGCTGCTGTCAGTCTGTCTCAGAATGCTGCTCTCAGTTTGCCTTAGAACGATACTCTCACTCTGCCTAAAAATTCACTATCAATCTTACAACGCTGTTCTCAATCTCACCATGCTGCTCTCAGTCTACCTTAGAATACTGCTCTCAGTCTATGTCACAATGCCGTTCTCAGTCTCTCTTACAATTCTCCTCTCAGTCTGTGTCACAATGAACCTCTCAGTCTGTCTTAGAATGCTGCTCTCTGTCTGTCCTACAATGCTGCTCTAAGTCTGTCTTAGAATGCTGCTATCAGTCTCTATTAGAATACTGGTCTTGGACTGCCTTCAAATGCTTCCCTCAGTCAGTCTAAAAAGCTGCTCTCAGTCTGTCCTAGAATGCTGCACTCTGTCTGTCCTAGAATGCTGCCCTCAGTCTGTCCTAGATTGCAGCTCACAGACCGTCTTAGAATACTGCTCTCACTCTGTGTTAGAATGATAATCTCAGTCTGCCTAAAAATTGTCTATCAATCTTAGAACGCTGTTCTCAATCTCAACTTACCATGCTGCTCAGAGTATACCTTAATACTGCTCTCAGTCTATGTCACAATGCAGTTCTCATTCTGTCTTAGAATTCTGCTGTCAGTTTATGCCACAATGCAGCTCTCAATCTGCCTTAGAATGCTGCTCTCACTCTCTCTTTGAATGACACTCTCAGTCTGCTTAAAAATTCTCTATCAATCCTAGAACGCTTGTCTCAATCACACTTACCATGCGGCTCTCAGTGTGTCTTAGAATTCTGATCTCAGTCTACGTCATAATGCAGATCTCAGTCTGTCATGGAACGCTGCTCACACTCTGCCTAAGAATGCTCCTCTAAGTCTGTCTTAGAATGCTGCACTCAGTCTGTCTTAGAATGCAGCTCTCAGTCTGTCTTAGAATGCTGCTCTCAGTCTGTCTTGGAACGCTGTTCTCTGTCTGTCCTTTAATGCTGCTCTCAGTCTGTCCTGGAATGCTGTTCTCAGTCTTTCGTAAAATGCTGCACTCTGTACTAGAATGCTGCCCTTGGACTGCCTTCAAATGCTGCCATCAGTCTGTCTAAAAAGCTGCTCTCAGTCTCTCCTAGAATGCTGCTCACAGACGGCCTTAGAATACTGCACTCACTCTGTGTTAGAATGACACTCTCAGTCTGCCTAAAAATTCTCTATCAATCGTAGAACGCTTTTCTCAATCTCAACTTAACATGCTGCACAGAGTCTACCTTAGAATACTGCTCTCAGTCTATGTCACAATGCAGTTCTCATTCTGTCTTGGAATGCTGCTCTCTGTCTGTCCTAAAATGCTGCTCTGAGTCTGTCTTAGAATTCTGCTCTCAGTCTCTGTTAGAATGCTGCACTCAGTCGGTCTCAACATTCATGTCTCAATCTTAGAACGCAGTTCTCAGTCTCAATAACCATGCTGCTCTCAGTCTTCCTTAGAATATTCTCAGTCTATGTCACAATGGAGATCTCACTTTGTCTCTCTTAGAAATCTGATCTCAGTCTGTGTCACAATTAAGCTCTCAGTCTGTCTTGGAACGCGGCTCTCTCTCTGTCCCAGAATGCTGCTCTCAGTCTGCCTTTGAACGCTGCTGTCTGTCTGTCCTACAATGCTACACTATGTCACTCTTAGAATGCTGCTCTCAGTCTGTGTTAGAATGCTGCACTCTGTCGGTCTTAACATTCATGTCTCAATCTTAGAACGCAGTTCTCAGTCTCAATTACCATGCTGCTCTCAGTCTGCCTTAGAATACTGCTCAGTCTATGTCACAATGCAGCTCTCACTTTGTCTCTCTTAGAAATCTGATCTCAGTCTGTGTCACAATTAAGCTCTCAGTCTGTCTTAGAACGCGGCTCTCTGTCTGTCCCAGAATGCTGCTCTCAGTCTGCCTTTGAACGCTGCTGTCTGTGTGTCCTACAATGCTACAATATGTCACTCTTAGAATGCTGATCTCAGTCTGTCCTAAAATGCTGCACTCTGTAGTAGAATGCTGCTGTCAGTCTGTCTCAGAATGCTGCTCTCAGTCTGTCTTAGAATGCTGCTCTCTCTCTGTCCTAAAATGCTGCTCTGAGTCTGTCTTAGAATGCTGCTCTCAGTCTGTGTTAAATGCTGCACACTGTCAGTCTTAACATTCATGTCTCAATCTTAGAACGCAGTTCTCTGTCTCAATTACCATGCTGCTCTCAGTCTGCCTTAGAACTCTGCTCTCTGTCTGTCCTACAATGCTACACTCTGTACTAGAATGCAGCTCTCAGTCTTTCTCAGAATGTTGCTCTCAGTTTGCCTTAGAACGATACTCTCAGTCTGACTAGGAATTCACTATCAATCTTAGAACGCTGTTCTCAATTTCACCGTGCTGCTCTCAGTCTACCTTAGAATACTGCTCTCAGTCTATGTCACAACCATTCTCAGTCTCTCTTAGAATTCTCCTCTTAGTCTGTGTCACAAAGAACCTCTCAGTCTGTCTTAGAATGCTGCCCTCAGTCTCTATTAGAACACTGCTCTTGGACTGCCTTCAAATGCTTCCCTTAGTCTGTCTAAAAAGCTGCTCTCAGTCTGTCCTAGAATGCTGCTCTCAGTCTGTCCTAGAATGCTGCTCACAGACGGTCTTAGAATACTGCTCTCACTCTGTGTTAGAATGATACTCTCAGTCTGCCTAAAAATTCTCTATCAATATTAGAACGCTGTTATCAATCTCAACATACCATGCTGCTCTCAGTCTATCTTAGAATACTGCTCTCAGTCTATGTCACAATGCAGTTCTCATTCTGTCTTAGTATTCTGCTGTCAGTCTAAGTCACAATGCAGCTCTCAGTCTCTCTTAGAATCCTCCTCTCAGTATAAGTCACAATGCAGCTCTCAGTCTGTCTTGGAACGCTGCTCACAGTCTGTCTTAGAATGCTGCTCTCAGTCTGTCCTAAAATGCTGCTCTGAGTCTGTCTTAGAATGCTGCACTCAGTCTGTGTTAGAATGCTGCACTCTGTCGGTCTTAACATTCATGTATCAATCTTAGAACGCTGTTCTCAATCTCAATTCACCATGCTGCTCACAGTCTACCTTAGAATACTGGTCAGTCTATGTCACAATACAGCTCATACTCTGTCTTAGAAATCTGATCTCAGTCTGTGTCACAATGAAGCTCTCAGTCTGTCTTGGAACGCGGCTCTCTGTCCTCGAATGCTGCACTAAGTCTGCCTTAGAATGCTGCTCCTTTCTGTCCTACAATGCTGCTCTAAGTCTCTCTTAGAAATCTGATCTTAGTCTCTATTAGAATACTGCTCTTGGACTGCCTTCAAATGCTTCCCTCACTCTGTCTAAAAAGCTGCTCTCAGTCTGTCCTAGAATGCTGCTCACAGACGATCTTAGAATACTGCTCTCACTCTGTGTTAGAATGACACTTTCAGTCTGCCTAAAAATTCTCTATCAATCTTAGAAGGCTGTTCTCAATCTCAACTTACCATGCTGCTCAGAGTCTACCTCTAGAATACTGCTCTCAGTCTATGTTACAATGCAGAGCTCATTCTGTCTTAGAATTCTGCTGTCAGTCTATGTCACAATGCAGCTCTCAGTCTGTCTTGGAACGCTGCTCTCAGTCTGTCTTAGAATGCTGCTCTCAGTCTGTCCTAGAATGCTGCTCTCAGTCTGTCCTGGAATGCTGCTCTCAGTCTGTCCTGGAATGCTGCTCTCAGTCTGTCCTGGAATGCTGCTATCAGTATATGTCACAATGCAGTTCTCATTCTGCCTTAGAATTCTGCTGTCAGTCTATGTCACAATGCAGCTCTCAGTCTGTCTTGGAACGCTGCTCTCAGTCTGTCTTAGAATGCTGCTCTCAGTCTGTCCTAAAATGCTGCTCTGAGTCTGTCTTAGAATGGTGCTGTCTGTCCTGGAATGCTGCTCGCAGTCTGCCTTAGAATACTGCTCAACCTATGTCACAATGCAGCTCTCAGTCTCTCTTAGAATTTTGATCTCAGTCTGTGTCACAATGAAGCACTCAGTCTGTCTTGGAATGCGGCACTCTGTCTGTCCTAGAATGCGGCTCTCAGTCTGCCTTAGAACGCTGCTCTCTGTCTGTCCTACAATGCTACACTATGTTAGTCTTAGATTGCCGCTCTCAGTCTGTCCTAGAATGCTGCACTCTGTACTAGAATGCTGCTCTCAGTATGCCTTAGAAGGCTCCTCTCAGTATGCCTTAGAAGGCTCCTCTCAGTTTGCCTTAGAATGATACTCTCAGTCTGCCTAAAAATTCTCTATCAGTCTTAGAACGCTCTTCCCAATCTCACTTACCATGCTGCTCGCAGTCTACCTTAGAATACTGCTCTAAGTCAGTCTTAGCATCCTGCCCTCAGTGTCTATTCGAATACTGCTCTTGGACTGCCTTCAAATGCTTCCCTCATTCTGTCCTACAATGCTTCCCTAAGTCTGTCCTAGAAAGCTTCTCTCAGTCTGTCCTAGAAAGCTGCTCTCAGTCTGTCCTAGAAAGCTGTTCTCAGTCTGTCCTGGAATGCTGCTCTCAGTCTGTCCTGGAATGCTGCTCTCAGTTTGTCCTGGAAAGCTGCTCTCAGTCTGTCCTGGAATGCTGCTCTCAGTCTGTCCTGGAATGCTGCTCTCAGTCTCTCCTGGAATGCTGCTATCAGTATATGTCACAATGCAGTTCTCATTCTGCCTTAGAATTCTGCTGTCAGTCTATGTCACAATGCAGCTCTCAGTCTGTCTTGGAATGCTGCTCTCAGTCTGTCTTAGAATGCTGCTCTCAGTATGTCCTAAAATGCTGCTCTGAGTCTGTCTTAGAATGCTGCCCTCTGTCTGTCCTAGAATGCTGCTCGCAATCTGCCTTAGAATACTGCTCAACCTATGTCACAATGCAGCTCTCAGTCTCTCTTAGAATTCTGATCTCAGTCTGTGTCACAATGAAGCTCTCAGTCTGTCTTGGAACGCGGCACTCTGTCTGTCCTAGAATGCTGCTCTCAGTCTGCCTTAGAACGCTGCTCTCTGTCTGTCCTACAATGCTATACTATGTCAGTCTTAGAATGCCGCTCTCAGTCTGTCCTAGAATGCTGCACTCTGTACTAGAATGCTGCTGTCAGTCTGCCTCAGAATGCTGCTCTCAGTCTGCCTTAGAAAGCTCCTCTCAGGTTGCCTTAGAATGATACTCTTAGTCTGCCTAAAAATTCTCTATCAATCTTAGAACGCTCTTCCCAATCTCACTTACCATGCTGCTCGCAGTCTACCTTAGAATACTGCTCTCAGTCTATGTCATAATGCAGTTCTCAGTCTCTCTTAGAATTCTGATCTAAGTCTGTGTCCCAATGAAGCTCTCAGTCTACCGTGGAACGCTCCTCTCTGTCTGTCCGACAATGCTACTCTAAGTGTGTCCTGGAATGCTGCTCTCAGTCAGTTTTGGAATGCTGCTCTCAGTCTGACTTAGAATGCTGCTCTCTGTCTTTCCTACAATGCTACTCTAAGTCTGTCTTAGCATCCTGCCCTCAGTGTCTATTTGAATACTGCTCTTGGACTGCCTTCAAATGTTTCCCTCAGTCTGTCCTAAAATGCTTCCCTAAGTCTGTCCTAGAAAGCTTCTCTCAGTCTGTCCTAGAAAGCTGCTCTCAGTCTGTCTTAGAAAGCCGCTCTCAGTCTGTCCTGGAATGCTGCTCTCAGTCGGTCCTGGAATGCTGCTCTCAGTCTGTCCTGGAATGCTGCTCTCAGTCTGTCCTAAAATGCTGCTCTCAGTCTGTCCTGGAATGCTGCTCGCAGTCTGTCCTGGAATGCTGCTCTCAGTATATGTCACAATGCAGCTCTCAGTCTCTCTTAGAATTCTTATCTCAGTCTGTGTCACAATGATGCTCTCAGTCTCTCTTGGAACACGGCACTCTGTCTGTCCTAGAATGCTGCTCTCAGTCTGCCTTAGAAAGCTGCTCTCTATCTGTCCTACAATGCTACACTATGTCAGTCTTAGAATGCCGCTCTCAGTCTGTCCTAGAATGCTTTACTCTGTACTAGAATGCTGCTGTCAGTCTGCCTCAGAATACTGCTCTCAGTCTGCCTTAGAAGGCTCCTCTCAGTTTGCCTTAGAATGATACTCTCAGTCTGCCTAAAAATTCTCTATCAATCTTAGAACGCTCTTCCCAATCTCACTTACCATGCTGCTCGCAATCTACCTTAGAATACTGCTCTCAGTCTATGTCACAATGCCGTTCTCAGTCTCTCTTAGAATTCTGATCTCAGTCTGTGTCACAATGAAGCTCTCAGGCTGTCTTGGAATGCTGCTCTCAGTCTGTCCTGGAATGCTGCTCTCAGTCTGTCCTAGAATGCTGCACTCTGTCTGTACCAGAAAGCTGCTCACAGACCGTCTTAGAATACTGCTCTCACTCTGTGTTAGAATGATACTCTCACTCTGCCTAAAAATTCTCTATCAATCTTAGAACTCTGTTCTCAATCTCACTTACCATGCTGCTCTCAGTGTGTCTAAGAATTCTGCTCTCAGTGTATGTCACATTGCAGTTCTCATTCTTCCTTAGAATTCTGCTGTCAGTCTATGTCATAATGCAGCTCTCAATCTGTCTTAGAATGCTGCTCTAACTCTGTCTTAGAATGAAACTCTCAGTCTGCTTAAAAATTCTCTATCAATCTTAGAACGCTCTTCTCAATCTCACTTACCATGCTGCTCTCAGTGTGTCTTAGAATTCTGACCGCAGTCTGTGTCACAATGCAGCTCTCATTCTGTCTTGGAATGCTGCTCTCTGTCTGTCCTAAAATGCTGCTCTGAGTCTGTCTTAGAATTCTGCTCTCAGTCTCTGTTAGAATGCTGCACTCAGTCGGTCTCAACATTCATGTCTCAATCTTAGAACGCAGTTCTCAGTCTCAATAACCATGCTGCTCTCAGTCTTCCTTAGAATATTCTCAGTCTATGTCACAATGGAGATCTCACTTTGTCTCTCTTAGAAATCTGATCTCAGTCTGTGTCACAATTAAGCTCTCAGTCTGTCTTGGAACGCGGCTCTCTCTCTGTCCCAGAATGCTGCTCTCAGTCTGCCTTTGAACGCTGCTGTCTGTCTGTCCTACAATGCTACACTATGTCACTCTTAGAATGCTGCTCTCAGTCTGTGTTAGAATGCTGCACTCTGTCGGTCTTAACATTCATGTCTCAATCTTAGAACGCAGTTCTCAGTCTCAATTACCATGCTGCTCTCAGTCTGCCTTAGAATACTGCTCAGTCTATGTCACAATGCAGCTCTCACTTTGTCTCTCTTAGAAATCTGATCTCAGTCTGTGTCACAATTAAGCTCTCAGTCTGTCTTAGAACGCGGCTCTCTGTCTGTCCCAGAATGCTGCTCTCAGTCTGCCTTTGAACGCTGCTGTCTGTGTGTCCTACAATGCTACAATATGTCACTCTTAGAATGCTGATCTCAGTCTGTCCTAAAATGCTGCACTCTGTAGTAGAATGCTGCTGTCAGTCTGTCTCAGAATGCTGCTCTCAGTCTGTCTTAGAATGCTGCTCTCTCTCTGTCCTAAAATGCTGCTCTGAGTCTGTCTTAGAATGCTGCTCTCAGTCTGTGTTAAATGCTGCACACTGTCAGTCTTAACATTCATGTCTCAATCTTAGAACGCAGTTCTCTGTCTCAATTACCATGCTGCTCTCAGTCTGCCTAAAAATTCTCTATCAATCTTAGAACTCTGTTCTCAATCTCACTTACCATGCTGCTCTCAGTGTGTCTAAGAATTCTGCTCTCAGTGTATGTCACATTGCAGTTCTCATTCTTCCTTAGAATTCTGCTGTCAGTCTATGTCATAATGCAGCTCTCAATCTGTCTTAGAATGCTGCTCTAACTCTGTCTTAGAATGAAACTCTCAGTCTGCTTAAAAATTCTCTATCAATCTTAGAACGCTCTTCTCAATCTCACTTACCATGCTGCTCTCAGTGTGTCTTAGAATTCTGACCGCAGTCTGTGTCACAATGCAGCTCTCATTCTGTCTTGGAATGCTGCTCTCTGTCTGTCCTAAAATGCTGCTCTGAGTCTGTCTTAGAATTCTGCTCTCAGTCTCTGTTAGAATGCTGCACTCAGTCGGTCTCAACATTCATGTCTCAATCTTAGAACGCAGTTCTCAGTCTCAATAACCATGCTGCTCTCAGTCTTCCTTAGAATATTCTCAGTCTATGTCACAATGGAGATCTCACTTTGTCTCTCTTAGAAATCTGATCTCAGTCTGTGTCACAATTAAGCTCTCAGTCTGTCTTGGAACGCGGCTCTCTCTCTGTCCCAGAATGCTGCTCTCAGTCTGCCTTTGAACGCTGCTGTCTGTCTGTCCTACAATGCTACACTATGTCACTCTTAGAATGCTGCTCTCAGTCTGTGTTAGAATGCTGCACTCTGTCGGTCTTAACATTCATGTCTCAATCTTAGAACGCAGTTCTCAGTCTCAATTACCATGCTGCTCTCAGTCTGCCTTAGAATACTGCTCAGTCTATGTCACAATGCAGCTCTCACTTTGTCTCTCTTAGAAATCTGATCTCAGTCTGTGTCACAATTAAGCTCTCAGTCTGTCTTGGAACGCGGCTCTCTCTCTGTCCCAGAATGCTGCTCTCAGTCTGCCTTTGAACGCTGCTGTCTGTCTGTCCTACAATGCTACACTATGTCACTCTTAGAATGCTGCTCTCAGTCTGTGTTAGAATGCTGCACTCTGTCGGTCTTAACATTCATGTCTCAATCTTAGAACGCAGTTCTCAGTCTCAATTACCATGCTGCTCTCAGTCTGCCTTAGAATACTGCTCAGTCTATGTCACAATGCAGCTCTCACTTTGTCTCTCTTAGAAATCTGATCTCAGTCTGTGTCACAATTAAGCTCTCAGTCTGTCTTAGAACGCGGCTCTCTGTCTGTCCCAGAATGCTGCTCTCAGTCTGCCTTTGAACGCTGCTGTCTGTGTGTCCTACAATGCTACAATATGTCACTCTTAGAATGCTGATCTCAGTCTGTCCTAAAATGCTGCACTCTGTAGTAGAATGCTGCTGTCAGTCTGTCTCAGAATGCTGCTCTCAGTCTGTCTTAGAATGCTGCTCTCTCTCTGTCCTAAAATGCTGCTCTGAGTCTGTCTTAGAATGCTGCTCTCAGTCTGTGTTAAATGCTGCACACTGTCAGTCTTAACATTCATGTCTCAATCTTAGAACGCAGTTCTCTGTCTCAATTACCATGCTGCTCTCAGTCTGCCTTAGAACTCTGCTCTCTGTCTGTCCTACAATGCTACACTCTGTACTAGAATGCAGCTCTCAGTCTTTCTCAGAATGTTGCTCTCAGTTTGCCTTAGAACGATACTCTCAGTCTGACTAGGAATTCACTATCAATCTTAGAACGCTGTTCTCAATTTCACCGTGCTGCTCTCAGTCTACCTTAGAATACTGCTCTCAGTCTATGTCACAACCATTCTCAGTCTCTCTTAGAATTCTCCTCTTAGTCTGTGTCACAAAGAACCTCTCAGTCTGTCTTAGAATGCTGCCCTCAGTCTCTATTAGAACACTGCTCTTGGACTGCCTTCAAATGCTTCCCTTAGTCTGTCTAAAAAGCTGCTCTCAGTCTGTCCTAGAATGCTGCTCTCAGTCTGTCCTAGAATGCTGCTCACAGACGGTCTTAGAATACTGCTCTCACTCTGTGTTAGAATGATACTCTCAGTCTGCCTAAAAATTCTCTATCAATATTAGAACGCTGTTATCAATCTCAACATACCATGCTGCTCTCAGTCTATCTTAGAATACTGCTCTCAGTCTATGTCACAATGCAGTTCTCATTCTGTCTTAGTATTCTGCTGTCAGTCTAAGTCACAATGCAGCTCTCAGTCTCTCTTAGAATCCTCCTCTCAGTATAAGTCACAATGCAGCTCTCAGTCTGTCTTGGAACGCTGCTCACAGTCTGTCTTAGAATGCTGCTCTCAGTCTGTCCTAAAATGCTGCTCTGAGTCTGTCTTAGAATGCTGCACTCAGTCTGTGTTAGAATGCTGCACTCTGTCGGTCTTAACATTCATGTATCAATCTTAGAACGCTGTTCTCAATCTCAATTCACCATGCTGCTCACAGTCTACCTTAGAATACTGGTCAGTCTATGTCACAATACAGCTCATACTCTGTCTTAGAAATCTGATCTCAGTCTGTGTCACAATGAAGCTCTCAGTCTGTCTTGGAACGCGGCTCTCTGTCCTCGAATGCTGCACTAAGTCTGCCTTAGAATGCTGCTCCTTTCTGTCCTACAATGCTGCTCTAAGTCTCTCTTAGAAATCTGATCTTAGTCTCTATTAGAATACTGCTCTTGGACTGCCTTCAAATGCTTCCCTCACTCTGTCTAAAAAGCTGCTCTCAGTCTGTCCTAGAATGCTGCTCACAGACGATCTTAGAATACTGCTCTCACTCTGTGTTAGAATGACACTTTCAGTCTGCCTAAAAATTCTCTATCAATCTTAGAAGGCTGTTCTCAATCTCAACTTACCATGCTGCTCAGAGTCTACCTCTAGAATACTGCTCTCAGTCTATGTTACAATGCAGAGCTCATTCTGTCTTAGAATTCTGCTGTCAGTCTATGTCACAATGCAGCTCTCAGTCTGTCTTGGAACGCTGCTCTCAGTCTGTCTTAGAATGCTGCTCTCAGTCTGTCCTAGAATGCTGCTCTCAGTCTGTCCTGGAATGCTGCTCTCAGTCTGTCCTGGAATGCTGCTCTCAGTCTGTCCTGGAATGCTGCTATCAGTATATGTCACAATGCAGTTCTCATTCTGCCTTAGAATTCTGCTGTCAGTCTATGTCACAATGCAGCTCTCAGTCTGTCTTGGAACGCTGCTCTCAGTCTGTCTTAGAATGCTGCTCTCAGTCTGTCCTAAAATGCTGCTCTGAGTCTGTCTTAGAATGGTGCTGTCTGTCCTGGAATGCTGCTCGCAGTCTGCCTTAGAATACTGCTCAACCTATGTCACAATGCAGCTCTCAGTCTCTCTTAGAATTTTGATCTCAGTCTGTGTCACAATGAAGCACTCAGTCTGTCTTGGAATGCGGCACTCTGTCTGTCCTAGAATGCGGCTCTCAGTCTGCCTTAGAACGCTGCTCTCTGTCTGTCCTACAATGCTACACTATGTTAGTCTTAGATTGCCGCTCTCAGTCTGTCCTAGAATGCTGCACTCTGTACTAGAATGCTGCTCTCAGTATGCCTTAGAAGGCTCCTCTCAGTATGCCTTAGAAGGCTCCTCTCAGTTTGCCTTAGAATGATACTCTCAGTCTGCCTAAAAATTCTCTATCAGTCTTAGAACGCTCTTCCCAATCTCACTTACCATGCTGCTCGCAGTCTACCTTAGAATACTGCTCTAAGTCAGTCTTAGCATCCTGCCCTCAGTGTCTATTCGAATACTGCTCTTGGACTGCCTTCAAATGCTTCCCTCATTCTGTCCTACAATGCTTCCCTAAGTCTGTCCTAGAAAGCTTCTCTCAGTCTGTCCTAGAAAGCTGCTCTCAGTCTGTCCTAGAAAGCTGTTCTCAGTCTGTCCTGGAATGCTGCTCTCAGTCTGTCCTGGAATGCTGCTCTCAGTTTGTCCTGGAAAGCTGCTCTCAGTCTGTCCTGGAATGCTGCTCTCAGTCTGTCCTGGAATGCTGCTCTCAGTCTCTCCTGGAATGCTGCTATCAGTATATGTCACAATGCAGTTCTCATTCTGCCTTAGAATTCTGCTGTCAGTCTATGTCACAATGCAGCTCTCAGTCTGTCTTGGAATGCTGCTCTCAGTCTGTCTTAGAATGCTGCTCTCAGTATGTCCTAAAATGCTGCTCTGAGTCTGTCTTAGAATGCTGCCCTCTGTCTGTCCTAGAATGCTGCTCGCAATCTGCCTTAGAATACTGCTCAACCTATGTCACAATGCAGCTCTCAGTCTCTCTTAGAATTCTGATCTCAGTCTGTGTCACAATGAAGCTCTCAGTCTGTCTTGGAACGCGGCACTCTGTCTGTCCTAGAATGCTGCTCTCAGTCTGCCTTAGAACGCTGCTCTCTGTCTGTCCTACAATGCTATACTATGTCAGTCTTAGAATGCCGCTCTCAGTCTGTCCTAGAATGCTGCACTCTGTACTAGAATGCTGCTGTCAGTCTGCCTCAGAATGCTGCTCTCAGTCTGCCTTAGAAGGCTCCTCTCAGGTTGCCTTAGAATGATACTCTTAGTCTGCCTAAAAATTCTCTATCAATCTTAGAACGCTCTTCCCAATCTCACTTACCATGCTGCTCGCAGTCTACCTTAGAATACTGCTCTCAGTCTATGTCATAATGCAGTTCTCAGTCTCTCTTAGAATTCTGATCTAAGTCTGTGTCCCAATGAAGCTCTCAGTCTACCGTGGAACGCTCCTCTCTGTCTGTCCGACAATGCTACTCTAAGTGTGTCCTGGAATGCTGCTCTCAGTCAGTTTTGGAATGCTGCTCTCAGTCTGACTTAGAATGCTGCTCTCTGTCTTTCCTACAATGCTACTCTAAGTCTGTCTTAGCATCCTGCCCTCAGTGTCTATTTGAATACTGCTCTTGGACTGCCTTCAAATGTTTCCCTCAGTCTGTCCTAAAATGCTTCCCTAAGTCTGTCCTAGAAAGCTTCTCTCAGTCTGTCCTAGAAAGCTGCTCTCAGTCTGTCTTAGAAAGCCGCTCTCAGTCTGTCCTGGAATGCTGCTCTCAGTCGGTCCTGGAATGCTGCTCTCAGTCTGTCCTGGAATGCTGCTCGCAGTCTGTCCTGGAATGCTGCTCTCAGTATATGTCACAATGCAGCTCTCAGTCTCTCTTAGAATTCTTATCTCAGTCTGTGTCACAATGATGCTCTCAGTCTCTCTTGGAACACGGCACTCTGTCTGTCCTAGAATGCTGCTCTCAGTCTGCCTTAGAAAGCTGCTCTCTATCTGTCCTACAATGCTACACTATGTCAGTCTTAGAATGCCGCTCTCAGTCTGTCCTAGAATGCTTTACTCTGTACTAGAATGCTGCTGTCAGTCTGCCTCAGAATACTGCTCTCAGTCTGCCTTAGAAGGCTCCTCTCAGTTTGCCTTAGAATGATACTCTCAGTCTGCCTAAAAATTCTCTATCAATCTTAGAACGCTCTTCCCAATCTCACTTACCATGCTGCTCGCAGTCTACCTTAGAATACTGCTCTCAGTCTATGTCACAATGCCGTTCTCAGTCTCTCTTAGAATTCTGATCTCAGTCTGTGTCACAATGAAGCTCTCAGGCTGTCTTGGAATGCTGCTCTCAGTCTGTCCTGGAATGCTGCTCTCAGTCTGTCCTAGAATGCTGCACTCTGTCTGTACCAGAAAGCTGCTCACAGACCGTCTTAGAATACTGCTCTCACTCTGTGTTAGAATGATACTCTCACTCTGCCTAAAAATTCTCTATCAATCTTAGAACTCTGTTCTCAATCTCACTTACCATGCTGCTCTCAGTGTGTCTAAGAATTCTGCTCTCAGTGTATGTCACATTGCAGTTCTCATTCTTCCTTAGAATTCTGCTGTCAGTCTATGTCATAATGCAGCTCTCAATCTGTCTTAGAATGCTGCTCTAACTCTGTCTTAGAATGAAACTCTCAGTCTGCTTAAAAATTCTCTATCAATCTTAGAACGCTCTTCTCAATCTCACTTACCATGCTGCTCTCAGTGTGTCTTAGAATTCTGACCGCAGTCTGTGTCACAATGCAGCTCTCAGTCTGTCATGGAACGCTACTCTCTGTCAGTATTAGAATGCTGCTCCCTGTCTCTCTCGCAATGCTACTCTAAATCTGTCTCAGAATGCTGCTCTCTCTCTGTCCTAGAATGCTGCTCTCTGTCTCTCCTACAATGCTGCTCTAAGTCTGTCTTAGAATGCTGCCCTCAGTCTCTATTAGAATACTGCTCTTGGACTGCCTTCAAATGCTTCCCTCAGTCTGTCTAAAAAACTGCTCTCAGTCTGTCCTAGAATGCTGCTCACAGACGGTCTTAGAATACTGCTCTCACTCTGTGTTAGAATGATACTCTCAATCTGCCTAAAAATTCTCTATCAATCTTAGAACGCTGTTCTCAAACTCAACTTACCATGCTGCTCAGAGTCTACCTCTAGACTGCTGCTCTCAGTCTATGTCACAATGCAGTTTTCATTCTGTCTTAGAATTCTGCTGTCAGTCTATGTCACAATGCAGCCCTCAGTCTCTTAGAATTCTGATCTCAGTCTGTGTCACAATGCAGCTCTCAGTCTCTCTTGGAACGCTGCTCTCAGTCTGTCTTAGAACGCAGTTCTCTGTCTGTCCGACAATGCTGCTCACAGTCTGTCCTGGAATGCTGCTCTCAGTCGGTCCTGGAATGCTGCTCTCAGTCGGTCCTGGAATGCTGCTCTCAGTCTGTCTTAGAATGCTGCTCTCAGTCTGTCCTAGAATGCTGCTCTCAGTCCGTCCTAGAATGCTGCTCTCAGTCTGTCCTTGAATGCTGCTCTCAGTCTGTCTTAGAATGCTGCTCTCTGTCTGTCCTAGAATGCTGCTCGCAGTCTGCCTTAGAATACTGCTCAACCTATGTCACAATGCAGCTCACAGTCTCTCTTAGAATTCTGATCTCAGTCTGTGTCACAATGAAGCTCTCAGTCTGTCTTGGAACGCGGCACTCTGTCTGTCCTAGAATGCTGCTCTCAGTCTGCCTTAGAACGCTGCTGTCTGTCCTACAATGCTACACTATGTCAGTCTTAGAATGCCGCTCTCAGTCTGTCCTAGAATGCTGCACTCTGTACTAGAATGCTGCTGTCAGTCTGCCTCAGAATGCTGCTCTCAGTCTGCCTTAGAAGGCTCCTCTCAGTTTGCCTTAGAATGATACTCTCAGTCTGCCTAAAAATTCTCTATCAATCTTAGAACGCTCTTCCCAATCTCACTTACCATGCTGCTCGCAGTCTACCTTAGAATACTGCTCTCAGTCTATGTCACAATGCCGTTCTCAGTCTCTCTTAGAATTCTGATTTCAGTCTGTGTCACAATGAAGCTCTCAGTCTACCTTGGAATGCTCCTCTCTGTCTGTCCGACAATGCTACTCTAAGTGTGTAATGGAATGCTGCTCTCAGTCGGTCCTGGAATGCTGCTCTCAGTCGGTCCTGGAATGCTGCTATCAGTATATGTCACAATGCAGTTCTCATTCTGCCTTAGAATTCTGCTGTCAGTCTATGTCACAATGCAGCTCTCAGTCTGTCTTGGAACGCTGCTCTCAGTCTGTCTTAGAATGCTGCTCTCAGTCTGTCCTAAAATGCTGCTCTGAGTCTGTCTTAGAATGGTGCTGTCTGTCCTGGAATGCTGCTCGCAGTCTGCCTTAGAATACTGCTCAACCTATGTCACAATGCAGCTCTCAGTCTCTCTTAGAATTTTGATCTCAGTCTGTGTCACAATGAAGCACTCAGTCTGTCTTGGAATGCGGCACTCTGTCTGTCCTAGAATGCGGCTCTCAGTCTGCCTTAGAACGCTGCTCTCTGTCTGTCCTACAATGCTACACTATGTTAGTCTTAGATTGCCGCTCTCAGTCTGTCCTAGAATGCTGCACTCTGTACTAGAATGCTGCTGTTAGTCTGCCTCAGAATGCTGCTCTCAGTATGCCTTAGAAGGCTCCTCTCAGTTTGCCTTAGAATGATACTCTCAGTCTGCCTAAAAATTCTCTATCAGTCTTAGAACGCTCTTCCCAATCTCACTTACCATGCTGCTCGCAGTCTACCTTAGAATACTGCTCTAAGTCAGTCTTAGCATCCTGCCCTCAGTGTCTATTCGAATACTGCTCTTGGACTGCCTTCAAATGCTTCCCTCATTCTGTCCTACAATGCTTCCCTAAGTCTGTCCTAGAAAGCTTCTCTCAGTCTGTCCTAGAAAGCTGCTCTCAGTCTGTCCTAGAAAGCTGTTCTCAGTCTGTCCTGGAATGCTGCTCTCAGTCTGTCCTGGAATGCTGCTCTCAGTTTGTCCTGGAAAGCTGCTCTCAGTCTGTCCTGGAATGCTGCTCTCAGTCTGTCCTGGAATGCTGCTCTCAGTCTCTCCTGGAATGCTGCTATCAGTATATGTCACAATGCAGTTCTCATTCTGCCTTAGAATTCTGCTGTCAGTCTATGTCACAATGCAGCTCTCAGTCTGTCTTGGAATGCTGCTCTCAGTCTGTCTTAGAATGCTGCTCTCAGTATGTCCTAAAATGCTGCTCTGAGTCTGTCTTAGAATGCTGCCCTCTGTCTGTCCTAGAATGCTGCTCGCAATCTGCCTTAGAATACTGCTCAACCTATGTCACAATGCAGCTCTCAGTCTCTCTTAGAATTCTGATCTCAGTCTGTGTCACAATGAAGCTCTCAGTCTGTCTTGGAACGCGGCACTCTGTCTGTCCTAGAATGCTGCTCTCAGTCTGCCTTAGAACGCTGCTCTCTGTCTGTCCTACAATGCTATACTATGTCAGTCTTAGAATGCCGCTCTCAGTCTGTCCTAGAATGCTGCACTCTGTACTAGAATGCTGCTGTCAGTCTGCCTCAGAATGCTGCTCTCAGTCTGCCTTAGAAGGCTCCTCTCAGGTTGCCTTAGAATGATACTCTTAGTCTGCCTAAAAATTCTCTATCAATCTTAGAACGCTCTTCCCAATCTCACTTACCATGCTGCTCGCAGTCTACCTTAGAATACTGCTCTCAGTCTATGTCATAATGCAGTTCTCAGTCTCTCTTAGAATTCTGATCTAAGTCTGTGTCCCAATGAAGCTCTCAGTCTACCATGGAACGCTCCTCTCTGTCTGTCCGACAATGCTACTCTAAGTGTGTCCTGGAATGCTGCTCTCAGTCAGTTTTGGAATGCTGCTCTCAGTCTGACTTAGAATGCTGCTCTCTGTCTTTCCTACAATGCTACTCTAAGAATGTCTTAGCATCCTGCCCTCAGTGTCTATTTGAATACTGCTCTTGGACTGCCTTCAAATGTTTCCCTCAGTCTGTCCTAAAATGCTTCCCTAAGTCTGTCCTAGAAAGCTGCTCTCAGTCTGTCTTAGAAAGCCGCTCTCAGTCTGTCCTGGAATGCTGCTCTCAGTCGGTCCTGGAATGCTGCTCTCAGTCTGTCCTGGAATGCTGCTCTCAGTCTGTCCTAAAATGCTGCTCTCAGTCTGTCCTGGAATGCTGCTCTCAGTCGGTCCTGGAATGCTGCTCTCAGTCTGTCCTGGAATGCTGCTCTCAGTCTGTCCTAAAATGCTGCTCTCAGTCTGTCCTGGAATGCTGCTCGCAGTCTGTCCTGGAATGCTGCTCTCAGTATATGTCACAATGCAGCTCTCAGTCTCTCTTAGAATTCTTATCTCAGTCTGTGTCACAATGATGCTCTCAGTCTGTCTTGGAACACGGCACTCTGTCTGTCCTAGAATGCTGCTCTCAGTCTGCCTTAGAAAGCTGCTCTCTGTCTGTCCTACAATGCTACACTATGTCAGTCTTAGAATGCCACTCTCAGTCTGTCCTAGAATGCTTTACTCTGTACTAGAATGCTGCTGTCAGTCTGCCTCAGAATACTGCTCTCAGTCTGCCTTAGAAGGCTCCTCTCAGTTTGCCTTAGAATGATACTCTCAGTCTGCCTAAAAATTCTCTATCAATCTTAGAACGCTCTTCCCAATCTCACTTACCATGCTGCTCGCAGTCTACCTTAGAATACTGCTCTCAGTCTATGTCACAATGCCGTTCTCAGTCTCTCTTAGAATTCTGATCTCAGTCTGTGTCACAATGAAGCTCTCAGGCTGTCTTGGAATGCTGCTCTCAGTCTGTCCTGGAATGCTGCTCTCAGTCTGTCCTAGAATGCTGCACTCTGTCTGTACCAGAAAGCTGCTCACAGACCGTCTTAGAATACTGCTCTCACTCTGTGTTAGAATGATACTCTCACTCTGCCTAAAAATTCTCTATCAATCTTAGAACGCTGTTCTCAATCTCACTTACCATGCTGCTCTCAGTGTGTCTAAGAATTCTGCTCTCAGTGTATGTCACATTGCAGTTCTCATTCTTTCTTAGAATTCTGCTGTCAGTCTATGTCATAATGCAGCTCTCAATCTGTCTTAGAATGCTGCTCTAACTCTGTCTTAGAATGAAACTCTCAGTCTGCTTAAAAATTCTCTATCAATCTTAGAACGCTCTTCTCAATCTCACTTACCATGCTGCTCTCAGTGTGTCTTAGAATTCTGACCGCAGTCTGTGTCACAATGCAGCTCTCAGTCTGTCATGGAACGCTACTCTCTGTCAGTATTAGAATGCTGCTCCCTGTCTCTCTCGCAATGCTACTCTAAATCTGTCTCAGAATGCTGCTCTCTCTCTGTCCTAGAATGCTGCTCTCTGTCTCTCCTACAATGCTGCTCTAAGTCTGTCTTAGAATGCTGCCCTCAGTCTCTATTAGAATACTGCTCTTGGACTGCCTTCAAATGCTTCCCTCAGTCTGTCTAAAAAACTGCTCTCAGTCTGTCCTAGAATGCTGCTCACAGACGGTCTTAGAATACTGCTCTCACTCTGTGTTAGAATGATACTCTCAATCTGCCTAAAAATTCTCTATCAATCTTAGAACGCTGTTCTCAAACTCAACTTACCATGCTGCTCAGAGTCTACCTCTAGACTGCTGCTCTCAGTCTATGTCACAATGCAGTTTTCATTCTGTCTTAGAATTCTGCTGTCAGTCTATGTCACAATGCAGCCCTCAGTCTCTTAGAATTCGGATCTCAGTCTGTGTCACAATGCAGCTCTCAGTCTCTCTTGGAACGCTGCTCTCAGTCTGTCTTAGAACGCAGTTCTCTGTCTGTCCGACAATGCTGCTCACAGTCTGTCCTGGAATGCTGCTCTCAGTCGGTCCTGGAATGCTGCTCTCAGTCGGTCCTGGAATGCTGCTCTCAGTCTGTCTTAGAATGCTGCTCTCAGTCTGTCCTAGAATGCTGCTCTCAGTCCGTCCTAGAATGCTGCTCTCAGTCTGTCCTTGAATGCTGCTCTCAGTCTGTCTTAGAATGCTGCTCTCTGTCTGTCCTAGAATGCTGCTCGCAGTCTGCCTTAGAATACTGCTCAACCTATGTCACAATGCAGCTCACAGTCTCTCTTAGAATTCTGATCTCAGTCTGTGTCACAATGAAGCTCTCAGTCTGTCTTGGAACGCGGCACTCTGTCTGTCCTAGAATGCTGCTCTCAGTCTGCCTTAGAACGCTGCTGTCTGTCCTACAATGCTACACTATGTCAGTCTTAGAATGCCGCTCTCAGTCTGTCCTAGAATGCTGCACTCTGTACTAGAATGCTGCTGTCAGTCTGCCTCAGAATGCTGCTCTCAGTCTGCCTTAGAAGGCTCCTCTCAGTTTGCCTTAGAATGATACTCTCAGTCTGCCTAAAAATTCTCTATCAATCTTAGAACGCTCTTCCCAATCTCACTTACCATGCTGCTCGCAGTCTACCTTAGAATACTGCTCTCAGTCTATGTCACAATGCCGTTCTCAGTCTCTCTTAGAATTCTGATCTCAGTCTGTGTCACAATGAAGCTCTCAGTCTACCTTGGAATGCTCCTCTCTGTCTGTCCGACAATGCTACTCTAAGTGTGTAATGGAATGCTGCTCTCAGTCGGTCCTGGAATGCTGCTCTCAGTCGGTCCTGGAATGCTGCTCTCAGTCGGTCCTGGAATGCTGCTCTCAGTCGGTCCTGGAATGCTGCTCTCAGTCTTGTCCTGGAATGCTGTTCTCAGTCGGTCCTGGAATGCTGCTCTCAGTCGGTCCTGGAATGCTGCTCTCAGTATATGTCACAATGCAGTTTTCATTCTGCCTTAGAATTCTGCTGTCAGTCTATGTCACAATGCAGCTCTCAGTCTGTCTTGGAACGCTGCTCTCCGTCTGTCTTAGAATGCTGTTCTCTGTCTGTCCGACAATGCTGCTCTCAGTCTGTCCTACAATGCTGCTCTCTGTCTCTCCTAGAATGCTGCTCTAAGTCTCTCCTAGAATGCTGCTCACAGACGGTCTTAGAATACTTCTCCCACTCTGTGTTAGACTGCTACTCTCAGTCTGCCTAAAAATTCTCTATCAATCTTGGAACGCTGTTCTCAGTCTCAACTTACCATGCTGCTCAGAGTCTACCTTAGAATACTGCTCTCAGTCTATGTCACAGTGCAGTTCTCATTCTGTCTTAGAATTCTGCTGTCAGTCTATGTCACAATGCAGCTCTCAGTCTCTCTTAGAATTCTGATCTCAGTCTGTGTCACAATGAAGCTCTCAGTCTGTCTTGGAATGCTGCTCTCAGTCTGTCCTAGAATGCTTCTCTCAGTATGTCCTAGAATGCTGCTCTAAGTCTGTCCTAGAATGCTGCTCTTAGTCTGCCATATAATTCTTCTGTCTATCTTAGAAAACTATTCTCAGTCTCACTTGCTATGCTGCTGTCTGTCTTAGAATGCTGCTCTCAGTCTGCCATAAAATTCATCTATCTATCCTAGAATGCTATTCTCAGTCTCACTTATCATGCTGCTCGCAGTCTATCTTAGAATGCTGCTCCCAGTCTTTGAGTTATGACTATGTCTGTCCTAGAATGCTGCTCTCAGTCTGTCCTAGAATGCTGCTCTCAGTCTGTCCTGGAACACTGCTCTCAGTCGGTCCTGGAATGCTGCTCTCAGTCTGTCCTGGAATGCTGCTCTCAGTCTGTCCTGGAATGCTGCTCACAGTCTGCCCTGGAATGCTGCTCGCAGTCTGCCCTGGAATGCTGCTCGCAGTCCGTCCTAGAATGCTGCTCTAAGTCTGCCTTAGAATACTGCTCAGCCTATGTCACAATGCAGCTCTCAGTCTCTCTTAGAAATCTGATCTCAGTCTGTGTCACAATGAAGCTCTCAGTCTGTCGTGGAACGCAGCTCTCTGTCTGCCCGCCAATGCTGCTCTAAGTCTGTCTTAGAATGCTGCTCTCAGTCTGCCTTAGAAGGCTGCTCTCAGTTTGCCTTAGAATGATACTCTCAGTCTCCCTAAAAATTCACTATCAATCTTAGAACGCTGTTCTCAATCTCAACTTACCATGCTGCTCTCAGTCTACCTTAGACTACTGCTCTCAGTCTATGTCACAATGCCGTTCTCAGTCTCTCTTAGAATTCTGATCTCAGTCTGTGTCACAATGAAGCTCTCAGGCTGTCTTGGAACGCTGCTCTCTGTCTGTCCGCCAATGCTGCTCTAAGTCTGTCTTAGAATGCTGCTCTCAGTCTGTCCTAGAATGCTGCACTCTGTCTGTACTAGAATGCTGCTCTCAGTCTGTACCAGAAAGCTGCTCACAGACCGTCTTAGAATACTGCTCTCACTCTGTGTTAGAATGATACTCTCACTCTGCCTAAAAATTCTCTATCAATCTTAGAACGCTGTTCTCAATCTCACATACCATGCTGCTCTCAGTCTATCTAAGAATTCTGCTCTCAGTGTATGTCACAATGCAGTTCTCATTCTGTCTTAGAATTCTGCTGTCAGTCTATGTCATAATGCAGCTCTCAATCTGCCTTAGAATGCCGCTCTCACTCTGTGTTAGAATGACACTCTCAGTCTGCTTAAAAATTCTCTATCAATCTTAGAACGCTCTTCTCAATCTCACTTACCATGCTGCTCTCAGTGTGTCTTAGAATTCTGATCTCAGTCTGTCACAATGCAGCTCTCAGTCTCTCTTAGAATTCTCATCTCAGTCTATGTCACAATGCAGCTCTCAGTCTATCTTTGAACGCTGCTCTCAGTCTGTCTCAGAATGCTGCTCTCTGTCTGTCCTCCAATGCTGCTCTAAATCTGTCCTAGAATACTGCCCTCAGTCTCTATTAGAATACTGCTCTTGGACTGCCTTCAAATGATTCCCTCAGTCTGTCTAAAAAGCTGCTCTCAGTTTGTCCTAGAATGCTGCTCACAGATGGTCTTAGAATACTGCTCTCACTCTGTGTTAGAATGATACTCTCAGTCTGCCCAAAAATCACTATCAATTTTAGAAGGCTGTTCTCATTCTCAACTTACCATGCTTCTCTCAGTCTACCTTAGAATACTGCTCTCAGTCTATGTCACAATGCAGCACTCAGTCTCTCTTAGAAATCTCATCTCAGTCTGTGTCACAATGAAGCTCTCTGTCTTGGAATGCTGCTCTCTGTCTGTCCTAGAATGCTGCACTCTGTCTGTCCTAGAATGCTGCTCTCAGTCTGTCCTAAAATGCTGCTCACAGACGGTCTTAGAATACTTCTCTCACTCTGTGTTAGACTGATACTCTCAGTCTGCCTAAAAATTCTCTATCAATCTTAGAACGCTGTTCTCAATCTCAACTTACCATGCTGCTCAGTGTCTACCTTAGAATACTGCTGTCAGTCTATGTCACAATGCAGCTCTCAGTCTCTCTTAGAATTCTGATCTCAGTCTGTGTCACAATGAAGCTCTCAGTCTGTCCTACAATGCTGCTCTCAGTCTGTCCTACAATGCTGCTCTCAGTCTGTCCTACAATGCTGCTCTCTGTCTGTCCTAGAATGCTGCTCTAAGTCTCTCCTAGAATGCTGCTCTTAGTCTGCCATATAATTCTTCTGTCTATTTTAGAAAACTATTCTCAGTCTCACTTGCTATGCTGCTCTCTGTCTGTCTTAGAATGCTGCTCTCAGTCTGCCATAAAATTCTTCTACGTATCTTAGAATGCTACTCTCAGTCTCACTCACCATGCTGTTCTCAGTCTGACTTAGAATGCTGCTCCCAGTCTTAGAATTCTGGTCTATGTCTGTCTTTGAATGCTGCTCTCAGTCTGTCCTGGAATGCTAATCTCTGTCTCTCTTAGAATGCTGCTCTGAGACTGTCCTCGTATGCTTCTCTCAGTCTGTTTAAGAAAGCTGTTCGCAGTCTGCCTTAGAATGCTGCTCTCTGTCTTCCTCAAAATGCTGCTCTCAGGCTGCGTTAAGAATGCGGCTCTCAGTCTATGTCATAATGTACCTCTCAGTCTCTTTTAGAAAGCTCCTCTAAGTCTGTGTTAGAATGATGCCCGCAGTCTGCCTTAAAATTCTCTATCTTAGGACGCTATTCTCAATCTCACTTATCATGCTGCTCTCTGTCTGCCTTAGAATACAGCTCAGTCTATGTCACAATGTAGCTCACAGTCTCTCTTAGAATTCTGATCTCAGTCTGTGTCACTATGAAGCTCTCAGTCTGTCACAGAATGCCCATCTCAGACTGTTCAAATGCTTCTCTCAGTCTGTCTTAGAATGCAGCTCTCACTCTATCTTAGAATGCTTCTCCCAGTCATAGAATTATGTTTTATATCTGTTTTAGAATGCTATACTCAGGCTCACCATGCTTCCCTCAGTCTGTCTTAGAATGCAGCTCCCAGTCTTCGAATACTGCTCTTAGCCTTAGATTGCTGCTCTCAGTCTCTCTTACAATGCTGCTCTCAGTCCCCCTTAGAATCCTGCTCCTAGTCTTAGAATGCTGCTGACAGACTGTCTTCAAATGCTTCTTTCAGTCTGTCTATGAAAGCTGCTCCCAGTCTGTCTTCGAATGCTGCTCTCTGTCTGTCTTAGGATGCTGCACTCTGTCTCAGAATGCTGCTCTCAGTCTGCCATAAAATTCTTCTATCTATCCCAGAATGCTATTCTCAGTCTCACTTATCATGCTGCTCGCAGTCTATCTTAGAATGCTGCTCCCAGTCTTTGAGTTATGACTATGTCTGTCTTAGAACGCTGCTCTCAGTCTGTCTTCCAATGCGACTCTCAGTCCCACTTACCATGGTGCTCTCAGTCTTAGAACGCTGTCAGTGTACCTTAGAATGCTGCTCCCAGGCTTAGAATTCTGTTCTGTCTGTCTTAGAATGCTGCTCTCAGTCTGTCTTAGAATGCTGCTCTCAGTCTGCCATAAAATATTTCTATCTATCAGAGAATGCTATCCTCAGTCTCACTTACCATGCTGCTGGGAATGTCCCCAAGCTCTGCACGGGGCAGAGTAATTTGAGGGACCACCAGAACCTTCAAACAGGGGCTACAGCCACCAGAGACAACCCCACAGATAACTGGGGAGGGGGAACAGGAGATATAGGGAGACCCTGAAGCTTTTGGGAATGCAGCTGGGGGCTCCCCTAAATCATACCTGTGAGGATGCTGATGCTGAGCTCAACCCTCTGCCCAGGCGGGGGATGAAAATAAAAGGAGGTTCCTGGGAACTGGGGTGACCCCCTTGAACTCCCGCAGGCTCTGACTGGGAGGCAGAAGTTCTCCTCCCTGACACCTTCTCAGCACCTCTGACACCAGCAGCTCCCGCACACAGAAGGCGCCTGCTTCGCGCCCAGCACCTCTGCAGGCAGAGCTCAGCTCCAAGCACATGAACAAACCCAGTGCCTCCTCCTCACCCATCCTCTGCTCCCACAGCTGGGATGGCACCAGCACATCTCCTGACAGATTCTCCTCCCTTTGCAGCACGCACACACAATGCCTTTCAAGCCAACATTAAACCAGGATTGCAAAGTCAAAGAACACGTACCTGGATGTGCACGGCAGCCAGGCCAGATGCAGCCTCCCCGTGGAAGGGTCTCCTCTGCACCAGTTCCTGCAGGGCTCTGCTCCTTAAATAGCCCACACTCACCGTGGGGCCCCGTCACAGTGGGCATCTCCACAGCGACCACCACCGCTTTGTGATGGCAGCAGCATCGTGCCCATGGCCACCGGGTACCCAGGGGTGCTCCAGGAGTCACCACGGGGGACCAGCCTCTGCACAGCCGGCTCGGGGAGGTCCCTCACGGGCTGCTCTACCCCAGTGCCTTTGGTGCAGAGGTGGAGCATGCGAGGGGTCACAGCTCAACCTGGGCAATGGAACAGGGCGTCACGGCCACCTACAAGAAGTGGAGAATGATCGACATTTGCACAGCAGAGAATCATGGAACCCCAGACTGGGTTGGGGTGAAGGGACCTTAAAGCTCATCCAGCTGCAACCCTGCCATGGGCAGGGACAACCTCCACTCAAGCAGCTTGCTCCAAGCCCCACCCAACCTGGCCTTGAACATGGCCAGCCACAGGGCAGCCACAGCTTCTCTGGGCACCCTGTGTCAGTGTCCCGCCACACTCACAGGGAAGAACTTGTAAGATCTCCTCTCAGTCGCCCCTCTTTGTCAGGTTAAAGCCGTTCCCCCTTGCCCAGTCCCTACAGGCCCTTGCTCTCCCCACAAAAAATGAGGGCAGAACACAGGATTTAAGGCAGCAGCAGCAC
>JAESHU010000030.1:53057-80500 GCA_017639245.1 Myiopsitta monachus | reverse complement strand
GATTGGGGGTCCCAGAGCACCTTGAGGATCCCCCAGGGTGGGTGCTGGGTGGACCCCACTTTTCGGCACACCCCTGTTTTAGTGTGGCTGTGCCACTGCGCTGAGCCGGGGTGGCTTTGGAGCTGTGGGCTTTGGGTTTGGGGAGATCTTGGGGATCCCAGGAGGATTTGGGGGATTCAGGCTGGTCCTCAAACTCCTCAGGATGGCTCTGCTATTTCAGAGATTCCCCTTCTCCCGACAATGGGGGGTCCATCAATCCCAGGGCAGCTGAATCACACTGGATGCCCTAGGGAGCCCCGTTGCCATAAATGGGAGGAATTTGGAGGGCTGGGGGGATTTGGGAATTCAAAGAACATTTGGAGGTTCGGGAGGGGATTCCCAAAAACTCCTTGCAGGAGGCACATTATATTGGGGGATCTCCCATGTGCCGAAAATGTACCTCGGGGATCTCCCATGTACCTGGGTCCCAGGGCACTCTGAGTCGCTCTGGGGTGGGCAACGTTCCCCCAGGGTGGAGATGTGTTGAGGGGAAGAGTTTGGGGGTTCAGAGGGGATTTGGTCATTGGGGGGATCCCCAACGCTCCCAGGGTGGTGCAGGGATTTGGGGAACACCCCATGTCCTACAACAAGGCTGCTTGGGCTGTTTGCTTTTCCAGTGTCACATCTGAACAGGGACTTTTTTTAGGGATAAATTTCCTTAGTAAGTTTTTGAAGCCAATGGGACAGACAAAAGGGCTCAACCGTCTGTGGGTTGGTGCCTACTCGAGGTTGCTGCAGAGTCCATCACTCT
Organism: Myiopsitta monachus; assembly: GCA_017639245.1. NCBI lineage: Eukaryota > Metazoa > Chordata > Aves > Psittaciformes > Psittacidae > Myiopsitta > Myiopsitta monachus. The sequence goes on along the minus strand of JAESHU010000030.1, from coordinate 79,710 downwards.
GGTTCTCAGCTGCCTGCACTTTCTAGAGAGACAGTCAGCTCCTCGCCCAGCAGAGCATGGCCAGCAGCCACCTCCAGTGCCAGACACCAAGAGAGCTGCCTGAACACACCCTCCCCAGGCCTAGGCTGCAGTTTTCCCCCAACTCCCTGCCCACATCTCTGCTGCCTGGAGCTGTCCCTGCCAGGAGCTGCTGCTCTGGGCCCACCTCTGCTCCCTCTCAGTGCTTACAGGCCTGGGTGCTCAGCTCTGCCCTGCGCACCCCTCCCGGCAGTAGGGCTCTGCCCAGGGACATCTCTGCCTGTGCAGGGCTCAGAAGCAGCTCACACAAGTCCTGATGAGACTCTCGCTGCCTTCTCCAAAGCAGAGAAGTACATTCCCAGCTCCCACTGCCCAACCCCCCCACCAAGAGTGAAAACCATCAAAGCTTCCTGCTCTGGCCCATCTCCCTTCAGCTGTCTCAGTGCAGAGCTGCCACTCTTTCTTGCCACCAGGCTCCACAGCACACTTGTACCTTTCTGTCACACCAGCATTCACAACAAGGCAAAACCGATTTCTTCCTATGGCTGCTCTCACTAGAGCAACATGTCACAAATGGTTTGTGGGTTTAATCCTTAATTGTTGGCAAACTCAATCCCCATGTCTCGCAACAACCAGCATTCCAACTACTCTGTAGGCATTACAAGGGCTACTGGCCCTGTCATTAAGGGCTATTGGTACCACAGCTCCTAGAAAGGACTTTAACATCCATCCTCAAGGTCACACAGGTTAACATCTGCTCAGACAGCTTTGCATTCTGCCACACACGCATCATCCAGGATCTAGAAGGCAACAGCATCACACAGAGATGGGGAACCGCATCAGCCCTGCTCCCTGTTGGGATTTTCTAGCATGCACCTGCCCTTCCAAGCAAAAAGAGAGGTGCAAGGTCTGAACTGACCCATTTTATCACAGTTCATCAGGGCACTGCCCCAGTTCATCCAGCAGCACCTCAGAAACCTGCCTCAGGGCTTCCTTCCAGCAGCAGCTCACAAACACAGAGATGGGCCCAGGGCTCACTAGAGACTGCCCAACGGAAGCAGAAACCATTGGGATGAGCAGGTCTCTCGCAAACCAGCAAGGTCTTCTACAGCCTGGCCTACATCCACAGTCCATTTCACTGGGCTACTCGAGAACATGCTCAGCTTTGGACAAGAAACTTTGTGCTGAACAGGGACCAGCCTGCTCACCCCTTTGCAGTATTCCCTGAGGATCACCCAGCTAACATTGAATCCTAGAGATGGGAATTCTGAGAACAAATGCAGATCCACCTGCACCTGAGAGCTAAATAGTCATCTAGGGGGGAAGTTAAACACGAGGAAGATTTACCTGCACATGTTCTGAAGCAAAAGGGTTACAGCACATAAATGCTTGTTCACCACACTTTTTAGGAGGATTTTCAAATTCCTTACCTTGGTGGCAATCTTCATCCATCCCTTGGTTCCTTGCTACACTCATGACACAGGTCTGGACCATCCTCCTTCGGTACCCCATTGCTGAATGGCACTTTGCTCTCTTCAGGTAGCTTCAGAGCACGAGGAGTTTCACTTGGCACGCAGCTCTGCTCAGCACATCTGTCAGGGCTTGCAGATACGCCCAGTGACTCTGAACGCTGGCCTCAGGCAACAGACAGCCTTGCGTTCTGCAGCAGGCCCTCCACACGTGTCCCACCTTCAGATGCATCCGTGCTCTCCTCTTGAGATCCTATTCTAGTTTTTTACTGTTGCCCTCAAGAGTGTGGGCCTGAACTGTTACTGGCAGGCATGGAAGGTCTTGTGAGAGACCCAGCCTCTCATCAGTCCGAGAGAGAAGAGAGGGCAGCTGCCACCCTGCTGCCAGCAGGGAGGTTGAGGCTCCATGCTCTGTGCATTCCTCTTCCAGCAAGGGAAGCGGTCTTTGAGGAGCACACGGTTCTGCTTTGGGTGCTGAACCCTCCTCAGGTGCTTCTTCCTGCTGTTTTTCAGTGGCTATCGTTTATTCGTCTTGACAGGCTGCCTGCCTTTTTAGAAGGAGAAAAATGACTGCTGCTGCTGAACCCATGACAGACGAGAAGAGATCCATCAGCAGCCAAGATGTGCTAGCGCTCCAGGTGTGGCACAGGGGATGAAATTCCACAAGTGCAAAGACATATTAGAGAGCCTCAGTAATTCTATCTAGAAGGAAAAAGAGAAAACATGTTTCAATACTCACAGGGAAGGGAACAGGAACACTAAGATTTCCTAACTGCCTTGAGCTATTCCTAGTAGCATCAACAGGCTTGTTTTCCAGCTGCTCTTTCAATTCACATCTCTGCTCTACCAGCAGACCACAGAACAAGATCCTTACCTACGACCAGGGATCTCTGGACGCTTCTCACCATTAGAGTCACCACTTTCATCATCCTTCCCCTTTACACTCAGAACAATTTCACCTTCTTTCTCCTGCCTCCCCTTTGTAGGCCAGTACTACACACAGGGACAGCATCCAGCGCTGCAGCTTCTCCAGCAGCAGGCTGGGTTCACAACACAGCTGGACCACAGGCATCCCAAGACAGCCGTCATGCACTGCAGGTCGCCCCATCTCTCTACTTGAAAGGCAGCATCCCATTCCCGAGGGCTCCATAGGCTGACAATACATGCTTCTCTAGAACACAACTCCTCACTGAAGGGGAAGGGCTTGGCACGTGCTCTCCCCAAGGCGTTGCAAGAGGCCGGTGGGCAGGCACACGACACAAGCCTGCAGTTCAGGCGGAGCCCAACAGTGACACGCAGCTCCTCCAGTTACTTTTACATGCACGGTGGAGAAATCCCTCAACAAAGAGCAACTGCAGCCTGAGGAAGCAAGTGTCTCCCCACGACCACACGGCCCTCTAAAAGATTTCACAGTAGGGAAGGTGGGAAATATGCTGCAACACCCTTAGAATAGTGGTACGGATCTAGCAAAAGCAGCCCGAATAGAGAAACCACTACCTAGGAAACCAGCTCCAAAGCCTGTTCTACATGAAATTTACTACGTTGGCAGCTGCTCCTCCTGACTTTCTAGTGTTGAAAGCGGTCTCTTCTACTTCAGAAAGTGTTTGAACCCCTTCCTGCCGGGACTCATGTCCCACTCATACTCCCCATCCACACGCCTCCCCTGGGTTAGATGAGGCAGGGCTGACCGGCCTTTCCTTTTCCTTCAGGAAAGCCTACAGCTGGCACAAAGAGTTAAACAGTTCCCTGCATCCCCAAAACAGCCCCTTGCTGCAAAGCCCTCTCAGGTGCTATTTTCACTAGGCAGGAATTCAAGCAAAACACCTCGTCTGACAATGCTTACACGCACCAGGCTTTTCTCCAAATGGGCCCCAAGACTTCTGCCAATGAGTAACAAAGAGAACGACTGCTTGCAGGAGATAGCAAAGGCCTAGGAATGGGACCCACACATTGGAAATCAGTATGAGCTGGTTCCTCTTTACAAGTAGACATTTCTTAGACAAGAGAACTCCTAGAAAAGACAAGGCAGCCATCGACTGCTTAGTCCATCTCCAGTGGAAAACCACTTCTGCTATCAGAGCAAGCTCATCTGAGCATGGCTTCCAGATACCACTCTCCTCTGGGGCTTCCATTTTCACCAGCAGCTGATTCCATTCCAGCTAAGGGACAAAACCATGCCTCCCTCAGACTCAAACTGAGCATCCAAGACTCAAGAATTTCATATTCCTTCCAGATTCCTCACCTCCTCCTGCCACTCCCTCCTACCCCACAGCAGCAAACACAACTTCATCCAAGCTAGCTTGGACACCAGCCTGGCTTTCCCACTGCTTGTTGCAGTCACGGAGTCATAAAGTCATAGAATGGTTTGGGTCAGGGGAGACCCTAAAGCTCATCCAGCTCCTACCCCTGCCACAGGCAGGGACACCTTCCACTGGAGCAGGGGCCTCCAAGCCCCTGTGTCCAACCTGGCCTTGAACACTGCCAGGGATGAGGCAGTCAGAGTTTCTCAGGGCAAGAGTGTGCCAGTGCCTCACTCCCCCCAACGTGAGGAATATTTTCCTAATACGAAACGAAGTTAAATGCATGAAATAAAACACAGTTTCCACTCGGAACCAAAGGCTCCAAAGGCTCAGGTTCAGTTTACAAAGGCTCAGCCGCGGGGACGCTGCGGCCGGGCGAGGGGCGCACGAGCCCGCTCCGCCGTTCCACGGGCTCCCGCGGCGCGAGCACCCCCAGCTGCGCCCACTGGTAGCGGGCGCCCGGGGCGCGCGTGGACAGAGCCGCTGAGGGCGAGGCTGCGGCGGCAGCGGCAGCAGCGGCTCTTGAGCGGCTTTTGCAGCGGCTTTAGCAGCGGCAGCGACTTTGGCAGCGACTTTGGCAGCGACTTTAGCAGCAGCAGCGGCAGCAGCAACAGGCGCGGCGGCAGCTCTGGGCGGCTCGGAGCCCTCCCTCCTCCGCTCTCTGCCATGGTGCCCCCTGCCTCCCCCCAGCCCCCCGCCAGGGCTCACGGCGCCGCTCTGCTCTCCCGGTACTGGCAGTGGCGGCGCTGGGCGAGCCGCCGCCGCTGGGTCTGGCGAGGCAGCACCGCCCCCTGGCGCTCCCCGGCCAGACCCCAGGCCCCACTCCTCCCCGGGGCCGCCCGGCGGCCGCCGCCACACGCGGGTGCCCGGTGTAGCGCGGAGCAGCGGGGCCGCGGCCGCTCCTTCCCCGCCCCGCAGCCGCGACCCCCGAGCCCCCGGGGCGCGGTGCGGCTGCGGGGATGTCGGCACCGGGAGCGCGGTCGGCCAAGGTGCCCGTGGTGCTCCTGACCCGCATTGACCCGTCGGCATATCTGCGCTCCGGGACCGGTGGGGAGAGCCACGCCGCGGAGCCTCGGCCGGGAAACGCCGGGAATGACGTGGCTCCGATCGGTCCGCAGCGGCCGGTGGGGGCCGGCCGGGACCCCGCGAGCAGCGGTAGCAGCCGCGTGGGGAAGGACGAGGAGACCATGGAGCTGCGGGAGAGCTGCTCGGGAAAGGCGGTCTCGGGTCAGTGTACTCCGGCGCACACCTGGCTGACAACACCCCGGTAAGGGGCGGGGCCGGCAGCGGGGCGGGGAGCCAGCGCTGCGCTTGGCTTGCAGGTGGCGATGAAACGAGCGGCTCGGGGGCACATCTTCTCCTGGGGCGAGCGGGTGAGTGCGCGGGGCCACTGAGGCAGCTCGGGGCAGGGCGGGTGGGAGTGAGCCGGTGGGGCCGTGAGGAGGGAAACCGGGACAGCGCGAGGGGAGCGGGTGTGGAGTCACCGGGGGACATGGAGCATCCCAGGCAGAGGGTGCCTGCTACCATTGGGGCCAGGTAGGGGGGCACCAGAGCATCCCCGGAGCTGGGGGGGGGGCACCTGGGAACAGTGGGGGTGGGCAGGGGGGCATCAGAGCATCCCAGGCAGGGAGGCACAGGACCCCTGGGCCAGCTGACAGTGTCATGGTCCCCCTGCAGCCCAGCGGCACTCGCATTCCCATGGAGATAGCCATGTTGAAGAAGGTGCGCTCCGGCTGCAGTGCCATCATCCAGCTCCTCGACTGGTTTGAACTGCCCCACTCCTTCGTGCTGGTTATGGAGCGTCCACAGCCATCGCAGGACCTCTTTGAGTTCATCAGAAAGCAGAGGTTCCTGCCCGAGGATCTGGCGCAGCGCATTTTCTTCCAGGTGCTGGTGGCTGTGCGGCACTGCCACAGCTGCGGTGTCCTGCACAGGGACATCAAGTCCAAGAACATCATCCTCAACCTGGCCACCAGCGAGGTCAAGCTCACTGCTTGTTGATGGGGTTGCAGGAGCAGCAGTGTGTGCCCCTGGCATTGGAGAGGCCGCAGTGTTTGTGGCTGGGTTTGACGTAGCCACTGTATACATTGCAGGCCCTGGAGTAGTGCCATTGTTCCTTCCCAGAGATGGAATACCTGAACAGCTGAAAACACTGCGGCTACTGCAATGCTTGAGGCTTTTCTAACCCAAGCCCTAAGAACTGTGTCTACTGCAACCATGATGACAGGTACATGGGCTACTCCAATGCCATGGACACGTGCTGTGGCTTCTTCAACTCCAGTGACAGGCACTGCAGGTATTCCAACCACAGCAACAAGCAGTGAGGCTTCTCCAGTGCGAGCCACAAGCACTGTGGCCACTGCAACCCCAGGTACTAGGACAGCGGCTACTACATGACAATGAGAGGCATTAAGAATGCAGCTATTCCAACCACTGCAACAAGCGCAGCCGCTACTGCAGTGCCAGCCACAGCAATGCAGATGTTCCAATGTCTGGGACACACTGCCAGTGAAGTGCAGAAGTGACACCCCAGACCCACAACTGCCCCCCAGGTGAGTACATAGAGAGGCAACTATACCCCGCGTGACCCCTAATGATGCCCCAGACCCACCACTCTTCCCCAAGTGATTCCAAAGTCAGTCCCCAGGCCCACAACTGCCCCACAAGTGACCCCCAAGTGACCCATAAGTGACTCCACAGAACTACAACTGTGCCCCAAGTGATCACCCAGTGACTCCCAGACCCATAACTGCCCCCTCGTGACCCTCCAGACCCACAACTGCCCCCCCAGTTAATCTCCATATGCACAACTGCTCCTCAAGTGACTCCCCAGACCCACAGCTGCCCCCCAGGTGACTCCAAAGTGACCCTCCAGACCTGCAACTGCCTCCCAGTTACCCAAAGGAGACCCCTCAGATGCACAACTGCCTCCCAAGTTAGCCCCCACACCACAGCTGCTCCCCAGGTCATCCCCACACCCATATCTGCCCCCGAGTGACCCCCCAGACCCACAACTGCCCCAGTGACCACCAAGAGACCTCTCAGACCCACAACTACCCCCCAAATGATACTCCAGACCTACAGCTGCCCTCCAAGGGACCCCAAAGTTACTCCCCAGACCTACAACGGCCCCCAAAGTGATGACTCAGAACCACAACTGCCCCCAGTGACCCCCCAGAACCACAGCTGCACACCAGGTGAGCCCCCCAGACCCACAGCTGCCCCCTAAGTGACCCCCAAGTAACCCACCCTTCACCTACAACAGACCCTCAAGTGACCCCCAGGTGACACCCAAGATCCACAACTGCCCCCAGAGTGACTGACACAGACCAACAACAGCCCCACGGTGACCCCTGAGACTGAAAACTGCCCCCCAAATGATACCCCAGACCCACAATTGCCCCCTCAGTGACCCTCCAGACCCACAAGTGCCCCCCAAGTGACCCCAAAGTGACTCCCCAGACACACAACTGCCCCCAAGTGACCCAGAAGTGAAACCCCAGACACACACCTGCCCCCCAGTGACCACAAAGAGAACCCTCAGAGACACAACTGCTCCCCAGGGACCCCCCCGACCCACAACTGCCCCCCAGGTGAGCCCCCCAAACCACAACTGCCACAACTGCTCCCAAGTGACCCCTGCACACCTACATCTGCCCCCTAAGTGACCCCCCAGACCCTCAACTGACCCCCAAGTAACCCCTCACACCCACAACTACCACCCAAGTGATCACTCCAGATCTACAACTGCCCTTTCAGTGACACCCAAGACCCACAACTACCCCTCAAGAGACTCCCCAGAACCACAACTACCCTCCAAATGACCTCAGAGACCACTCAGACCCACAACTGCTCCCCCAAGTGACCTCCCTGACCCACAACTGCCCCCCAAGTCACCCCCAAGTAAACCCCCAGACCCACAACTGCCCCCCAAGTGACCTTCCAGACCTAAAACTGCCAAGTTACTAAGTTACTAACCTAAGTTACTGCCAAGTGATCACCCAGACCCACAACTGCCCCCAGGTGACCTGACAGAGACCACTCAGACCATACTGCTCAGGCACGAGATTTGCAGCTGCTTTGCTATGGTAGGAAATTGCAATGCCTTTTGCCTAGACAAGAGGCTGGGTTTCTTTACTTTGTCTCTTGGAGCAGTTTGAAGCCAAGACCCTTGCGCCTTTGTATGCAGAGACAGACGTCTGTACTCTGCAGGAGCGAGGACTCTGAGGAGGTGAGGTGGGAACGGGCAGAGGCAATGTCCTGAACAGACCTAATGCTTTTTAAACAGAAATGTATTCAAATAGAAGTGGAATCGTAGGAAGGGCTCTGAGACACTCAGATTGCACAAGAAGCCTTCTTGTGGAATCAAACACATCTCAGAATAAACCTGAACTCAGCCTTTCAGAGCTGTTTCCAAAGGAAACAGGCTAAAAATGGTCAAGATGTTTAGAATTATTTCTTTTCCTTATCTCCAGTGAAGCAAAAGATCCAGATTGTGGCTGAGATGTTAAAAGCAAATGAGAAAATCAGCTGTGTAATAGAGAGAGGTGCAGGGACACAGGGCTGAGACTTCAATTTTCCAGAGATAAGAATGTTCTCCTTTGATTTGATTAACCCCTGTGGGACCGATGGAAGGAGCCTCAGCGTCTGTATTTCAGGCAGCTTGCTTGCACAAGTCACACAGTGTTTATGGTGAAGACTTCCCGTGCCACATGCCTGACACATTACTTTGCCCTTTTAAATAGAGAAAGAGTTCGTTTCACACAGTGTCCGCAAACTATCAACAACAGTAATAAGAAGCGGACTTGACCTTACAAAGTGCTGCGCTTATTCAGCCCTGCAGATAGAAGAGCTCCTTCAAGTCTGTGCTGTGGGCTTCAGGTTTTAGTTAGGCCACAGCGCCTGCCCATCACAAATCCATGGACCTTGGTGACAATCCATTTTCAACTACAGGAGATGCAGCATCAAACCTCCAGGTGTCTGTACAGACTGGTGCCTGTTTGCTTGGTCACTGCACTGTCACAAAACAGCACGTCCACTGTCTGCAAGGAGAATGATTCTTATCCAACTGAGGGTGCTCAAGCACAGTCACAGTATCTCACAAGCGAGATTCCACCAGAGCTGAGAATAAGGAGCCTGCTATTTTGATGGTTGCCACCAAATAGTTCAGGAGTGCCTTTGCACCTGCATCAGGACTGCCAGAAAACACCCGATCTGGGACAGTGTCTATAATCTATCAATTGTGGACATGCAGTATCAGTTTGCTCCTTCTTGCACCCTTTCCCCTGACCAAGGAAAGCTGCTTCCAACTGCGTGCCCATACAAAGAGCCCAGCTCCAAGAGTGCAAACGTCCAGCCCCTGCTGCCACAGCAAAGCAATACTGTAATATTAATAATAATGCCAACAACATGAATAATAATAATGGGTCCCCCCAGGTCTCCTGTTCCCCCCTCCCCGATGATCTCTGGGGTGGTTTCTGGTGGCTTTAGCCCCTGATTGAGGGCTCTGGTGGTCCCCCAAATTACTCTCACACCCTCCCTCTGAGAATGGGGACCTCCCCATGAGCCCCCAAATTCCCCCCATTTACCTCCATTGGCCGACATCGGGCACTGAAGAGAGACACAGGGTGCCCTGGGACACATGTACTCCTATTTTGGGACATGGAGGGGTCCCCCAAATCCCTGCATCCCCCTGGGGAGTTTTGGGGAGATTCCTGAACCCCAGAATCCCCCCTGAGCCTCCAGATCCCTTCTGAACTCCCAGGTTCTCTTTCTCCAACACATCCCCACCACTGGGGGACATGGGACACCAAGGAGAGACTTGGGGTGCCATGGGATGGATGTACACTACTGTTTTGTGGAACATGGGGGGTCTCCCAAATTACTGTGCCCACTATGGGCGATTTCGGAGACCCCCCATGAACCCTGAAATCTCCCAAGAACCCCACATCCCTCTGAAGCCCCAAAATCCCCCTGTTTATGGCAAAGGGACCACATGGGGCATCCAGTGATGCCCCAGGTGCCCTGGGACGCATACACCCTCCATCTTCAGGAGATGGGGGGTCCCCCAAATCCCTGCACCCCCCTGAGAGTCTTTGGGACCTCCCCGAATCCCAGAACTCCCCTGAATCCCCAAATCTTCCTGAGACTCTCAAATTCCCCCCACTGACTTCCATGGGGAAACACAGGGCAGCCGGTGAGACTCAGGGTGCCGAGGGACAAAGGTGCCTCCACTGAGGGACTGGGGGTCCCCCAGATTCCTGCCCCGGGGAGCTTTGGCTCCTGCACCCCCCCCACAGAGATGTCCCCGCAGTCACTGCAGGAGCTACGGCAGTACGAGGCCAACATGAAGCTGCTGCAGCAGCAGTGCCAGGACCTGAAGGAGCTGTGCAAGAAGCACTTCAAGAGGCTCTTGGCTCTGCACATGCACCTGGCAGCCGGGTGGGACCCCAGAACCCGGCACCCCGGAAGCCAGCCTCCCCTGCACCCAAAATCCCAGCGGGGAGACCCAAATGCCCCCAGACCCAAACCCTGCAGCTTCAAAGCCTCCCCAGCTCAGTGCAGCAGCCAGGAGCCCCCTGAAAAGGGGTTGTCTAGAATGTGTGGCTCCCCCAGCACCTGCCCTGGGGTCCCCCAAAATGCTCTGGGACCACAGATCCACTGGGGGGACCCCAACATTGCTTTGGGTTCAGTAGTGAATTCAGGGGTCAGAGAGGGTGGACACTCCAAAAGTGGCAGCCCAATAAAGGGGTACCACAAAACCACTCTGCCACCCCCAAAGGGCCCTGAAGGCACCCAAAGCAATCATGGTGCCCCCCAAAATCCTGGGGCAACCCCAAATCTCCTTGAAGCAGCACACAAGCAGGAAGCACCCCCAAAGCAAACTGTATGCTGCTGTCGGTGCTTCCTTTCCCCTTTTGGCTCCTCTGCATCTCTCCCCTTGTTGTGTCCATTACTATGAATAACGATACTAATATTACAATACTGTACTTGATTTCAGCTCCTGAACTGTTCTCATCTGAACCCATGGGTTTCACACTGTTCCCATTCTCTTCCCCATTCCACCCAGGTGCTAAGTGAGCAGCAGCTGGTGCTGAGTTCCCAGCTGGGTTTCAACACTGACCCTGTCCTGGCCCCTTTGCTGTGCAGCAGGGGCTGGATGTTTGCACTCTTGGAGATGGGCTCTTTGTATGGGCACGCAGCTGGAAGCAGCTTTCCTTGGCTCAGGAAGCGCAGCTCCTGAGTGGTGCTGGGGCTGGGGCAGTGCTTGCCAAGGGCAGGAGAGGCCCAGCAACAGCTCCTGCCCTGGCACTGTTGCTGGGGGAGCACAGGGGCTCCCGTGGGCATTGCCGCAGTCAGGATTGCGCCGGCGTGCCCAGAGCCCACCAGCTCCTTCCCACCTTGTGCAGTGCCCAGTGGGCTTCCGTGCTCTGCCTGCACCTGCCAGGGCCTTTGTCACCTTCCAGAATGCATTTCCAGGGCCCAGCAGAGCACTGGAGCCTTGCACAATGCCCAGAGTTGGCCTGGGCTTTACCAGAGCCACCAGCACCCCTCCTGTCTTGTGCAATGCCCCCCGAGCTTCTGCAGGCGTTGCCAGAGCCAAGCAGGTCCCCTTGTGCTGAGCTCCAGTGACAGCACCAGCAGCTGCACTGCCCAGGGGCTGCTCCTGCCCTGACACCTTCTCAGCACCTCTGACACCAGCAGCTCCCGCACACAGAAGGCGCCTGCTTCGCGCCCACCACCTCTGAAGGCAGAGCTCAGCTCCAAGCACATGAATAAGCCCAGTGCCTCCTCCTCACCCATCCCCTGCTCCCACAGTTGGGATGACACCAGCACATCTCCTGACAGATTCTCCTCCCATTGCAGCACGCACACACAATGTGTTTCAAGCCACCAGTAAACCAGGATTGCAAAGTCGAAGAACACGTACCTGGATGCGCGGGGCAGCCAGGCCAGATGCAGCCTCCCGATGGAGGGGTCTCCTCTGCACCGGTTCCTGCAGGGCTCTGCTCCTTAAATAGGCCACGCTCACCGTGGGGGCCCCGTCACAATGGGCATCTCCACAGCGACCGCCACCGCTTTGTGATGGTGGCAGCATCGTGCCCAATGCCACTGGGTACCCAGGGGTGCTCCAGGAGTCACCACGGGGGACCAGCCTCTGCACAGCCGGCTCGGGGAGGTCCCTCACGGGCTGCTCTACTCCAGTGCCTTTGGTGCAGAGGTGGAGCATGCGAGGGGTCACAGCTCAACCTGGGCAATGGAACAGGGCGTCACAGCCACCTATGAGAAGTGGAGAATGATCGACATTTGCACAGCAGAGAATCATGGAACCCCAGACTGGGTTGGGGTGAAGGGACCTTAAAGCTCATCCAGCTGCAACCCCTGAGAAAGGCAGGAACACCCTCCACTCAAGCAGCTTGTTCCAAGCCCCTCTGTCTAACCTGGCCTTGAACACTGCCAGGGATGGGGCAGCCACAGCTTCTCTGGGCACCCTGTGCCAGTGTCCCGCCACCCTCACAGGGAAGAACTTGTAAGATCTCCTCTCAGTCCCCCCTCTCTGTCAGGTTAAAGCCGTTCCCCCTTGCCCAGTCCCTACAGGCCCTTGCTCTCCCCACAAAAAATGAGGGCAGAACACAGGATTTAAGGCAGCAGCAGCACTCAGCTGCTGGCTCAGCCAGCACGACTTGCACACCGAGTCCAAAGCAGCCACTCTGGGGAAGTCAGTTGAGGTGCTCTTGGCAACTCCTAAAGCACCCCAAGATCGCCATGGCCACCCACCTCGTTCCACGCTCCTGTGTCCACAGGCGTCACTGTCACCGAGACACCAAGATGGAAACCAGCAGAGGAGCTGCTCTTGCCTCCTCTACCGGTAGCTGGTGTTCCGTGGGGCAGCTGTTGCCTCCCGGTTGCTTTGGTGAAGGGTTCTGTGGGGTTCCATGGCCTCGCACACCTGAACAGGGGGAGTTCCAGAATCAGCCACCCCTGAGGTCCCCATGTCCCCATGGTCATTGTGATGCATGAGCTCTGACTGAGTCCACGGGGTGCTCTGGAGGTGCTGCAGGCATTCTCTGGGATTCTCTAGGGGTATTCCCAGGGTGCCCTGGGGGTGCTTTAAGGGTCACCGCAGCCAAACTCTGGCTCAAACCCTCCCCATGGCCGGGTTCCCAGCACCCCATACTCCCAGGCCACGCGCAGCCCCACTGCCCAGAGCTCGCACCCACCCCCCGCGTTCCCCAGCAACCCCGGGAGCGCCCGGCCCCACTGCCCAGAGCCATGGGGGTGCGCAGACTCCCAGCCCCACTCCCCGGCCTCTGCAGCCCCCCCCAGACCTGCGCTGCGCCCACTCACCCTCCTCCCGCTCCCGCTCTGCTGCTTTGGGCACAGAGTCAGTGGGGAGAAGGCAAAGGGGACAGGAGAGACACGGGGGGCACAGCCCCAAAGGAAGCAGCGGTGCTGTCACAGACCACAGCCACACAAACACCATGAGGGCTTGGGGGGCCTGGGGCGATTCTGAGGGGGTCCCCAAACAGGAAACATGGGGGCAATGTGGGGGGTTCTACGGGGATCTGTGAGGGTTCGGAGGGGTTTATGGGGTCTATGTGGTGTCTATGGCTGCTCTACTGAGGTCTACAGCAGTCTATAGGGGTCTATGGGGATCTATGGCTGATATAAGGAAAGCAAGTGCCTGGAAAACACAGGGTTAAAATGCTTTGAAGTTACGTCTAAGATAGAGAATTCGGTTTGTGTTGTAAGTCTGCAGTGTGATAACAGAATTTAGTAGTTTTACTAGCAAGAGTGAATTTCCATCCTTCTAAGAAGTGAATTCTTTCTTACTATCCTTCTCATTTATCAGTTAGTTTGGAGACAGTGACTCCCAAACATCTACTAGCTTGGGATACTGCTTGTCTGCCCATGCTTTCCTGCTTGCAATACATTTTGTACAAAGGTCACGCTGCTCTAAATACTTGCCTGCTCTCAGAAACTTGCAGATATGGCTGCTTTCAGCTTATTGTGATTCCTGGGGCATCCGACTGTGCCAAAGGTGAAAAGGGCACCCTCAGGAAGACTGCTTACTTCATCTTGAACACCCCTGCCCACATGAGGAAGACTGCTTACTTCATCATGAAGACCCCTGCCCACGACCATCGGAGGGCAGTTCGCAAGCGCCAAAGGGGAGAAGACTTATGATAAGGAGTACCTAAACTAATTGTAATACCCCCACCGCTCTCTCGGCAACCTAATGAATATGCACGTTTGTGTGTAATAAATATCTGCTTGCTTAACCCCTCGGTGTGCAAGTTAGGAGGAGCGATTCCCCTTGCACCCAGTGCCGTAATAAACATACCTGCTTTATAAATCTCCTTGAGTTGTAGAGTCTGAGCCCCTGCTTCATGGGGGCCTACGGTGTCTACGTGGCGACTCCGGGGAGTCTGTCGGCGCCTATAGGAGGTGGGGGGGGGGAAATGGTTGTGGGATGAGAGCAGTCTGATTGGTCGCTACTGCCGCCCGTCGTCGCCCATGACCAATCAACACCCGAGGCTCAGGAGGAGCAGGCAGGAAGGGCGCGGTCTGGAAACCGCCTGCGGGGCATGATGGGAGTTGTAGTCCTTCTGCCACGGCCATCTTGTGCCATGGGCAACCTCCATTTTGCCGCTGTCGGGGGGAGGGGAGGGGGAGGGTGACCCACAAGTGCCCCCGCAATGACCCCAGAGACCCACAACTGCTCCGCCAGTCATCCCCAGACTGACAACTGCCCCCCAAGTGACCCCCAGACCCACGACTGCTGGGTACACAGGTGTTCTGCTGACAGGTAGGTTACTCAACAGGATGATTACGCACTAGCTGTGTAACATGCACAGTGCATTAAGCAAGCACACTAAAGCAAACCAGCACAGCAAAGCCAAGTGGGTGGATATTTCTATACCGTAAATAAGTACAATAAAACAAATTGTGTATCTGACAAGCGAGATTCCACCAGAGCTGAGAATAATGAGTCTACTCTTTTGATTGAAGGAAGGAAAATTGCTCAAGGTCTGCAATGACTGTGTAAAATATAGTTGAACAATAACATATAGTGTGTGGTAAACGTTGATCATTAATTTGCTGAAGTTGTAATAAATGGTAATTACTAATTGAGCAAAGCCCGTACATGAAGCTTTGGTAATCACAAATTACGGATGTTCCTCTGTCTTTGAGAAACTACAGAAGCCCCTTATCTATGAGACTGTAAATTTACAAATGCAAAAGAATTCGCATTGTTATAAGAAAGAAGTGTTTATCAAACAAAAGGCCTTTAAAGGAAATATACCCACCCATGTATATTTTGTAAAAATTGCTTATGCTTAGCTAATAATAATAATATTGTGAGAAACTATGGAATAAAATATTGTTATTAAGATTTATGTTAAGCTAAGCCCAATGTAAAGGTTAGACCATTTGTGCAAAATAATGAAATTGCTTATGCAAACAAAAATAGCTATCAGACACCGTTTGTGCAAGACAAGATAACCGCCAGACGTTTTAAGAGCCGACAGAAGCATGACAAACCACCCCATATAAGGAAATATGAGTAAAGGGTCAACTATGGAACAAGGAAGGAAAACTGCTTACTCAACGACCATCAGGAAGCAGAAAACGACCCCTCAGCAACAACTGAAGCATGTGCGGAGTACCTGCACTATTTCAAGAAAACGGAAGAAAAGGTGTATAAAAGGGGACTGTTTGAACTGCTTAGTACGGCAGTTGGCGGAGCGCAGACTCCCCTGCCGTCCAGCGCTGCTTTTGCTCATATTCTACTTGCTATAATTAATAAATTCCAATTGGATTCTAGTCTGTTGTGGCCTAAAATTTATAACAAATTTGGTGCCGTGACTCGGATAAGGAACGGTGAGCTTTGGTCCTCCGGGGAGGCGCCCCGCGGTAGTCCTCGGCCCCGTGACCGACAGCTCACTGCCACCTTACCGACGAACCTAAGTTCTAGAATATTGAGCAAAAAGGAACCGGTAAAATCCCATAAAGATTCTGTGCACGGGAGTCCGGACGAAGACGCAGGACGCGTAAGTGTATTGCGAATTTATTCGCAGGTTTACCGTTCGGGCGGGATTGGGTTTCCTGGAATATAGCAAATGAGAGGTTCGACATACTGAACCAAGCGATTGTGGACCCTTAAGTACTGCGTTTCCCACCTCCCGCGAGGGACTGGGCCATGAACAAGGGGGGAGAGTGAGTGTGTGTTTGTGGATATTCCAGAAGATGGGGGCGAAGGGCAGCAAGCCTTCGACTCCCATGGGGAGGGTACCCCCTGTACCTAAGAATACCCCTCTGGCATATATCTTAGACAATTGGAAATATTTCCCTGGAACCCTAGGGAAAGATAAGCAGAAGATGATAAAATATTGTACTAAGATATGGGGAGGGAAGAAGATTTCTAAAGATGTCTTTTGGCCGGTATACGGTTCAGAAGAAGATTGGGTAAAACAACAGTTAAATTTCTGGGTTAATAATAAAAAAACCCTTAACCCGGAGGAAAGTCAGTATGCAGAAGTGTGGCTAGAAAGACCGGGAGCTAGACTTTACCCGCTGAATGAAACAAAAACTAAACAAAGGAAAAAGAAGGAAGAATTAGACGAAACCCTTCTAATTCCCCCCCCTTATGCTCCTCCTCCTGCTCCCGCAGCCTCTCCAGAGGTCCCCAGAGCACCCTCTCCCCCATCAGAGTCAGAACAAGAACCCTCCCCCCCCCTTCCTACCCCGAGACGTGTGACTAGAAGTCAAAAAGGGGCAGCTCAGATGTACCCCCTAAGGGAAATGCCCATGGGGGGACCTCAACCTGTGATCGGATATATTTCTGTGCCCTTAAATTCGACTGACCTACGAGATTTTAAAAGAACCGAGATGGGGAACCTAATTGAAGACCCACTCGGAGTGGCAGAAAGGTTAGATCAATTTTTGGGACCAAATCTTTACACCTGGGATGAGATGCAATCTATCCTGGGTCAATTATTTACTACCGAGGAAAGAGAAATGATTAGGCGAGCAGGAATGAGACTGTGGGATGCACAACATGCCCAGGGACCCCAAGCAGATATTAAATGGCCACTCCAAAGACCTAATTGGGATAATCAGGATCCGCTGCATAGAACCCACATGCAAGACCTAAGAACAATAGTAATTCAGGGAATTAGAGAAGCAGTACCTCGTGGCCAGAATATTAACAAGGCATTTAATGAAATGCAGAAGAAAGATGAGAGCCCTACTGAGTGGCTGGAACGGTTGAGGAAGGCTCTTCAACTGTATTCTGGAGTAAATCCTGACAACCCTTTAGGGCAGGCACTCCTTAAAACTCAGTTTGTAGCAAAATCATGGGAAGACATCAGAAGGAAAATTGAAAAGTTAGAAGACTGGCAAGATAGAGGCTTGGATGAATTGTTAAGGGAAGCTCAGAAAGTCTAGGTGAGGCGAGAAGAGGAGAGCAGTAAGCGGCAAGTAAAAATGATGGTAGCAGCAGTCAGAGAAGATCGTAAAGGACGGACTGGTGAACACAGATCTGTGGGAATGAAACAAGGGAATGTAGTAGTAAAGAAAGAACAGGGACATTGTTTTTACTGTGGAAAGAAGGGGCATATAAAGAAGAATTGCAGAGAGAGGATCAGGGATGAGGAAGTATTAAAAATAGAATAGGAGAGTCAGGGGCTCTATATCTTAGGGGACCGGAGTCATCATGAGCCCTTGATAAAATTAAAAATAGGTCCTCATAAACAAGAGTTCACCTTTTTAGTAGACACTGGGGCTGAGAAATCGACTATTAGGCAAATACCTGAGGGATGTAAGGTTTCCCCTGAAAAAGTACAAGTAATTGGAGCAAAGGGAGAACCCTTTAAAGTTGGCAAAATCAAGAATGTGATATTGGAAACTGAAAATAAACTTGGAATAGGTGAACTCTTGCTTGTCCCTGAAGCAGAATTTAATCTGCTAGGACGAGATTTAATTGTTGAATTGCAATTAGAAATTAAAGTAAAAAATCAAGAGCTAACAGTGTCTGCTTATCCTTTGACCGTAGATGATCAAAACCAAATTAATCCCAATGTCTGGTACTCTCCGGATACAATTAGTAGACTGGAAATCCCACCAATTAAAGTCCAAATTTCCGAACCCCACATACCTGTAAGGGTAAAGCAATATCCAATATCCATAGAAGGACGGAGAGGATTGAAACCAGAAATTGATCGATTATTAGCACAAGGAGTCTTAGAGCCTTGTATGTCACCCTTTAACACCCCCATTTTGCCCATAAAAAAAACAAATGGGAAATATCGGCTTGTACATGATTTATGGGAAATAAACAAAAGAACTGTTACCCGGTTCCCTGTAGTAGCAAATCCATACACACTGTTAAGCAAGTTAGGACCCCATAACTCCTGATATAGTGTGGTTGATTTAAAGGATGCCTTTTGGGCCTGTCCACTGGCAGAAGAATGCCGTGATTATTTCACCTTTGAATGGGAAGACATAGAGACAGGCCGTAGACAACAATTGAGGTGGACCGTACTCCCCCAAGGGTTCACTGAGTCCCCTAATCTGTTTGGACAAGCCCTAGAAGAGCTCTTAAAAGAATACCAGGTACAAATGGGGAACGTGCTGTTACAGTATGTAGATGATCTGCTCATAGCAGGGAACAATAAGGAGGATGTAAGGAAAGAGAGCATTCAACTCTTAAACTTTCTTGCACAAAAGGGACTACAGGTATCACAGGAAAAGTTACAATTTGTGGAAGAAAAAGTAAAATATTTGGGGCATTATTTGTTTAACGGTAAGAAGATATTGGACCCAGAGAGCATTAAAGAAATTCTGGAATTACCTATGCCTGTCACTAAGAGGCAAATTCGGCAAGCATTAGGGCTATTTGGGTATTGTAGGCAATAGATAGAGAACTACAGCTTTAAAGTCAAATTCTTATATGAACAACTGTCTAAAGACAAAATACCCAAGTAGACTCATCAGGATCAAGAGCAGTTTACCAATCTCAAAAGAGAGTTGAGTCAGGCACCGGTTTTAAGCCTACCAGATTTAAAGCGGCCATTCCATTTATTTGTTAACATACATGAAGGGACAGCATTCGGAGCATTAACTCAGGAATGGGCCGGACAAAAGAAACTGGTGGCATACCTATCAAAGCTGTTAGACCCTGTAAGCAGGGGTTGGCCGAGTTGTTTACAAATCATTGTTGCTGCTGCCTTATTACTTGAGGAAACGAACCGCATTACCTTTAATGGAGAAGTTGTCTTATATGCGCCTCATAACATCAGGGGAGTGTTACAACAAAAAGCAGAAAAATGGCTTACAGATAGCCGATTATTAAAGTATGAGGGAATACTTATAGAATCCCCTAAACTATCTTTGAAAACTATTGGAGCAGTAAACCCCGCTGAATTTTTGTACCCTGGAGAAGGTGATGAACTATTGCACAATTGTTTTCAAACAATTGAACAGCAGACACGCATTAGGCCAGACTTAGAAGAAGAAGAACTACAATGTGGAGAAGTATTATTTATAGATGGGTCATCACGAATAGTGGAAGGTAAGCGACTGTCCAGATATGCCATCATTAAGTTGGAAAAAGGAGAATTTAAGACAATAGAATCAGGTCCCCTGAGCGCCAGCTGGTCGGCTCAAGCCTGTGAGCTGTATGCATTGTGGAAAGCATTAGTGTCACTGAAGGGAAAGGATGGAACTATAGATACAGACTCACGCTACGCGTTCGGAGTAGTACACACTTTTGGAAAAATATGGGAGGAAAGAGGACTCGTTAACTCACAGGGAAAAGAACTGATACACCCGGAACTAATACGGCGAGTCCTGGGGGCATTGAAAATGCCAAATAAAATAGCAGTTGTACATATAAAGGGACACCAGCGAGGTACAAGCTATCGAGTTAGGGGAAATAATGCAGCTGATACAGAAGCAAAATGAGTGGCAGGTAATCATAGTACGATATTGACTCTACAACAAATACCTGTTAATAAAAATTTGAGTTTTGAGTCTG
This sequence comes from Myiopsitta monachus, assembly GCA_017639245.1. Lineage (NCBI taxonomy): Eukaryota > Metazoa > Chordata > Aves > Psittaciformes > Psittacidae > Myiopsitta > Myiopsitta monachus. The sequence continues at coordinate 59,881 of JAESHU010000030.1, read as the reverse complement.
TAGAAAAGGAAAAACTAGAACAAATGGGAGCTAAGGAACAGGATGGTAAATACATATTACCAGATGGGAGAGAAGTCTTGCCTAAGGGCATAGCACTCGAAATATTTTCAAAAATACACAGTAAAACACACTGGGGAACCCAGGCGTTAGTTGACCATTTCAATCAACAGTTTGCCTGTATAGGCGTATATAACATAGCAAAAGCAGTCACGGCAGCCTGCGAGACCTGTCAAAAGGTTAATCGAAACAACATGAGACAAAAACCTCTTGGAGGACGTTCACCAGCATACAGACCTTTTTCACACATACAAGTGGATTTTACTGAACTACCTAGGGTAGGGCGTTACAAATATTTATTGGTAATGGTGGATCATTTAACACATTATGTCGAGGCCTTTTCTACCGCCCGGGCAACTGCTAACCAAGTTACTAAAGTGTTGTTAGAACACATTATACCTCGATATGGGGTGCCCGAAGTAATTGATTCAGACAGGGGAACACACTTTGTGTCAAAAATTGTTAGAGATCTAACAGAAAGTTTGGGTATTAAATGGGAATACCATACACCATGGCATCCACAAAGTTCGGGAAAAGTTGAAAGGATGAATGGAGAAATTAAAACCACTTTGACTAAATTAATGATAGAAACCAAATTATCATGGATAAAGTGCCTACCCATGGCCCTATTAATTCTCAGAACCAGACCCCGAGCAGACGTGGGAATATCAGCATTTGAAATGGTGTATGGAATGCCCTATAGAATTGAAAGTCCACAAACAAATGTTTTAATTCGAGACCATGTGATTAATGAATATGTTTCACAATTAGCAGAGCATCGTAACAAGCTTTGGGAACGTGGACTGATTGTACAACGACCCCCGTTGGACTTAAGGTGTCACAATCTTAAACCTGGGGACTGGATATTGGTTAAAACGTGGAAAGAAGAAACCCTAAAACCCAATTGGGAGGGACCTTATCTTGTTTTGCTTACAACAGAGACAGCTGTCCGGACTGCTGAGCGTGGATGGACTCATGCAAGCCGCATTAAAGGACCAGTAACCCCACCACACTGGAAAGTAGTTAGTGCTCCAGGTGATACTAAAGTAGTCCTGAGGAAATAATGATAGAGACTGTGTTGAATCACATCTCTACATTACCTGTTAGCCTTAAGTGTGTAATACTTTTTATATTTGCAGTAGTTGGATCATTGATTGTGCATTATTTTTGGAAACGTGCTAGATGTACACGAGGAATTTGCTAATTACATGCAGCCTAATATAGAATATAGGGAGAATACGGGGTTGGATAAAGAATATTTACACAATATACGGGTGAGGTGTAATAGTGTAGATTGTGACTGTTATCCGTTTGTTTGCTTCAAATGTAAGGTATGCCAGGATAAATGGTGGGTTCATTGCGAATTCGGATACCCTCCCACTGGAGTTTGCATCCAGTGCTGGAATATTCAAAGAACCCTCACTGAATGGGGATTACAACAATTGGAATTAAGAAAGGAAATAATTCGAGAATCTCGAGAGTGGTGGGAAATCTTTGTTAAAGGGATAAACCCTCAGTATTATTGTTACCACTCTAACGAGCCAGTCCCTTTTGTAGCTGAATTTATAGCTACTAAATGTAGAAGAGAAGTTCCAGCTATTTCGTGCTTTGCCCCATTTGTAAAATCCACCAAGTGGAACGCCTATGTGAACAGGTTCACTAAGCAAGGCCAGCACTCTCCTGAAGAGTACTCTTGCTGCCGAGAAGATGGTACACCCCGTGGTTCGAAGCAATCGAATCGACGGGCGAGGCAGAGGAGGAACAAACTGTGGAGAAAAGAACCAGAACAATGGGATGCAAAGACAATTATGGCTGAACTTCCCCAGGACTGGTAGAAATATACACAAACTAATGAAATTTATAAACACCCTTTTTCTTGGTATACCATTGATTAGGCCCACGTTCTGTTTCCTCTTAATGATATTAAGTTTTTTGGCTACAGACGTACAAGGGTCTTGGTCTAAGGCTCGGGTGCAATATACTGGGCGAATGGGACAATATTCTGCAAATTTAAACCTGTCAACAATGGTTATACATGGAACAGAGATGTATCAAGAAAATGAGTGGAGTTGGGATAACACAGATAGAGTTCCACTACTATCAGGGGCGATAGAGGAAAAAATAAAAGTAGGATGTAGAGTTATCAATGGATCCACCCACAAACGAGCAAGACAGATCACTGTCACCGAAATAAAAACAAAGAACAAGACAACGAAAAATTGTATTAAGGAGAGAGGGGCTTGTTGGCACAACTTTACTTTAACCCAACCAGTCTTTGTGACCTGTCTCTGGGCACAAGGCACAATAGGGTTGACCTTTAAATTCAAAATTAATACCATGACAACCACCCCTGTACCAGAGACGGAAACAACTTCTAAATCAATGCTTGAAACCATGTCTACCCAACCTCCTGTTAGTTTAGTTCCTTATACTTATAACATTGGACCTTATGTTGTCAAAAATACTGGTCAACAACAAATATTGTTCAACCCATCTTACTCTCTCAAACGTGTGGAATTATCAATGCAAATCAACATCTCTGCAATTAAACCCACATGTTTACCGTTCCTGAACACAGCATATGCAGGATGGTCAACATGGTTACGTAGACGAACCCTCACCCCCTTAAGACGATCAAAGAGAGATGTAACTGGTATCCTAGGAACAGGGCTAGGAGTTTTGAATAGTATAGATGCAGAAATCCTAGCCAACAAACTAGCCACAATGACTCATGATTTGACCAAATTGGAATCTCCTTTACAATCTTCTCTTTTGGCTTTGGGGAATCACCAATGGTTTTTATCGAATATATTACCCCAATGGGAGGAAACGGATAACGAGGACCACCAGCTAATTATAAACACACTAGATGTTGCTCAGAGCAACATTTCTCTGGCCCTCAGTTGTATCCAAGCCCAAATATGGATACAATCAGTGACAGCTGCAATCATACGGGAAGGAGAAGAAGGTACCTTACCTACTGAAATTCGAAAAATAGTCTGGGATAATGCAACTGAATTTGAAAGGAAATTCCAATCTTGGTGGCACCTGATTAATTTCACTTACGACCCCACTGAGAGTAAAGCCACTGCTTTTATCCTAACAATACGCAATGCTTCGGTACGAACCATATACCCAATCATTGCACTAGGACTGAATCACCATGAAACCGTGCTCTACCCAATTGAACATAGAGTATGGGCACAATATGACAATAAATGGCAAACTGTTGATGTCGACGCATGTATCACACAAAACCAACAAGGATTCATTTGTGAAAGTAATACCATAAAAGCACAAGATATTTGTCTTGACACAGAACAAAATGTTTGTCATTTTGAAATACATCCCAATGAAAAACCAGAATCTATGCTGATATATATTGGAAAAGGGTGTGCTTGTATGAGAACTCTGTGTAACTCCATATTAATAGATGATAATACCATGAATATTACTGATCATACTAATCTTTGTATTTGTAACTTTACCAACATTATTGGGTGTGACTTTAATTATTCGGCTCCTGTTACTTCTCAACAATTGTTGCGATCAAACTACACACTATATAATGACCTGTTTTTCACTCCTATTGGAATGAATCTCACATTGGTGAGGAAGCTGCTGCACCATGAAGATTTGAAGCAGTTGCTGACCCAAGCCAAGGAGAAAGGACAAAGAACTTTGATCACTGTCCACCATGATACCGAAAAAGTCCATCAGGTGCTGGAAAGAGTCCAGAAAGACGCAGAACATAAGTGGTGGGACACTCTCTTTGGATGGTCACCAACTGCCACAGGCATTTTGAATAGGATGCTCCACCCTGTTGTGATTTTGTTAATACTCACTATATTAGGGTTTGCCTTGACAATTGTTTTGTATATTAGACTTTGGATTATGTTAAAACGCTTAACTAATTTAGTATCCCTCTTGAATACAGCAAAATTACTGTGGTTAACCCATGAGTACACTCCAGTCGTAACAATCGATGAGTGTAGATGTGAAGACAGTGAAGATGAATGTGAGAATTGTATGTGTAAAAATAAATGTAGTAACAATAGATGCACTCATTGTATGATGAGAGAAGAAACAGTTTGATAAACAAATGATAAATAAAAACAGGGGGGATTGTTATAAGAAAGAAGTGTTTATCAAACAAAAGGCCTTTAAAGGAAATATACCCACCCATGTATATTTTGTAAAAATTGCTTATGCTTAGCTAATAATAATAATATTGTGAGAAACTATGGAATAAAATATTGTTATTAAGATTTATGTTAAGCTAAGCCCAATGTAAAGGTTAGACCATTTGTGCAAAATAATGAAATTGCTTATGTAAACAAAAATAGCTATCAGACACCGTTTGTGCAAGACAAGATAACCGCCAGACGTTTTAAGAGCCGACAGAAGCATGACAAACCACCCCATATAAGGAAATATGAGTAAAGGGTCAACTATGGAACAAGGAAGGAAAACTGCTTACTCAACGACCATCAGGAAGCAGAAAACGACCCCTCAGCAACAACTGAAGCATGTGCGGAGTACCTGCACTATTTCAAGAAAACGGAAGAAAAGGTGTATAAAAGGGGACTGTTTGAACTGCTTAGTACGGCAGTTGGCGGAGCGCAGACTCCCCTGCCGTCCAGCGCTGCTTTTGCTCATATTCTACTTGCTATAATTAATAAATTCCAATTGGATTCTAGTCTGTTGTGGCCTAAAATTTATAACAAATTTGGTGCCGTGACTCGGATAAGGAACGGTGAGCTTTGGTCCTCCGGGGAGGCGCCCCGCGGTAGTCCTCGGCCCCGTGACCGACAGCTCACTGCCACCTTACCGACGAACCTAAGTTCTAGAATATTGAGCAAAAAGGAACCGGTAAAATCCCATAAAGATTCTGTGCACGGGAGTCCGGACGAAGACGCAGGACGCGTAAGTGTATTGCGAATTTATTCGCAGGTTTACCGTTCGGGCGGGATTGGGTTTCCTGGAATATAGCAAATGAGAGGTTCGACATACTGAACCAAGCGATTGTGGACCCTTAAGTACTGCGTTTCCCACCTCCCGCGAGGGACTGGGCCAGGAACAAGGGGGGAGAGTGAGTGTGTGTTTGTGGATATTCCAGAAGATGGGGGCGAAGGGCAGCAAGCCTTCGACTCCCATGGGGAGGGTACCCCCTGTACCTAAGAATACCCCTCTGGCATATATCTTAGACAATTGGAAATATTTCCCTGGAACCCTAGGGAAAGATAAGCAGAAGATGATAAAATATTGTACTAAGATATGGGGAGGGAAGAAGATTTCTAAAGATGTCTTTTGGCCGGTATACGGGTCAGAAGAAGATTGGGTAAAACAACAGTTAAATTTCTGGGTTAATAATAAAAAAACCCTTAACCCGGAGGAAAGTCAGTATGCAGAAGTGTGGCTAGAAAGACCGGGAGCTAGACTTTACCCGCTGAATGAAACAAAAACTAAACAAAGGAAAAAGAAGGAAGAATTAGACGAAACCCTTCTAATTCCCCCCCCTTATGCTCCTCCTCCTGCTCCCGCAGCCTCTCCAGAGGTCCCCAGAGCACCCTCTCCCCCATCAGAGTCAGAACAAGAACCCTCCCCCCCCTTCCTACCCCGAGACGTGTGACTAGAAGTCAAAAAGGGGCAGCTCAGATGTACCCCCTAAGGGAAATGCCCATGGGGGGACCTCAACCTGTGATTGGATATATTTCTGTGCCCTTAAATTCGACTGACCTACGAGATTTTAAAAGAACCGAGATGGGGAACCTAATTGAAGACCCACTCGGAGTGGCAGAAAGGTTAGATCAATTTTTGGGACCAAATCTTTACACCTGGGATGAGATGCAATCTATCCTTGGTCAATTATTTACTACCGAGGAAAGAGAAATGATTAGGCGAGCAGGAATGAGACTGTGGGATGCACAACATGCCCAGGGACCCCAAGCAGATATTAAATGGCCACTCCAAAGACCTAATTGGGATAATCAGGATCCGCTGCATAGAACCCACATGCAAGACCTAAGAACAATAGTAATTCAGGGAATTAGAGAAGCAGTACCTCGTGGCCAGAATATTAACAAGGCATTTAATGAAATGCAAAAGAAAGATGAGAGCCCTACTGAGTGGCTGGAACGGTTGAGGAAGGCTCTTCAACTGTATTCTGGAGTAAATCCTGACAACCCTTTAGGGCAGGCACTCCTTAAAACTCAGTTTGTAGCAAAATCATGGGAAGACATCAGAAGGAAAATTGAAAAGTTAGAAGACTGGCAAGATAGAGGCTTGGATGAATTGTTAAGGGAAGCTCAGAAAGTCTAGGTGAGGCGAGAAGAGGAGAGCAGTAAGCGGCAAGTAAAAATGATGGTAGCAGCAGTCAGAGAAGATCGTAAAGGACGGACTGGTGAACACAGATCTGTGGGAATGAAACAAGGGAATGTAGAGTAAAGAAAGAACAGGGACGTTGTTTTTACTGTGGAAAGAAGGGGCATATAAAGAAGAATTGCAGAGAGAGGATCAGGGATGAGGAAGTATTAAAAATAGAATAGGAGAGTCAGGGGCTCTAAATCTTAGGGGACCGGAGTCATCATGAGCCCTTGATAAAATTAAAAATAGGTCCTCATAAACAAGAGTTCACCTTTTTAGTAGACACTGGGGCTGAGAAATCGACTATTAGGCAAATACCTGAGGGATGTAAGGTTTCCCCTGAAAAAGTACAAGTAATTGGAGCAAAGGGAGAACCCTTTAAAGTTGGCAAAATCAAGAAT